>CAUYRH010158002.1:0-19165 GCA_963574655.1 Perodicticus potto | reverse complement strand
TCTATGCATCTCTCCCCTCTGAGACATATCCTAATCTCAGGAACCATGCACTCAAAATGGCAACCATCTTTGGTAGCACTTATGTCTGTGAACAGACTTTTTCCAGAATGAAACATCTGAAATCTCCAACCAAATCTAGAGTGACTGAAGCACATCTGCATCATTTGTTACGACTAGCAGTGACAAATATGGAACCGGACATTGACCATCTCATTAGCCAAAAGCAGGCCAGCCCATAGTTCCCATTGAAATACTGGTAAGTTTGTTGATTTAACTTTATTTGTTCTTCATTTTAAATATCGTATTTGTTCCTGTTTTATTTTTTTTACTTCAAAATAAGATATGTGGAATGTGCATAGGAATTTGTTCATAGTTTTTTTTATTTAAACTATAGTCCGGCCCCCCAACAGTCTGAGGGACACTGAACTGGCCCCCTGTTTAAAAAGTTTGAGGACCCCTGGTCTAGAGTATTGAAATAAAATGTAGAAAGCCATCTATTCCATGAGGCAATGGAATATGAGGTTATCTTGACTCAGATACTGAAACCTGACAAAAGGAGCACACTAATTTTAATTATATAATCGCCTAAATTATAAATAAAATTTTTGTTTTCTCATCTTGACATGGAGATAATGAGACTACCTACACTATAGTCATGAGGATTATGAGATAACGTCTATGTGTAATTTCGCAGAATTATAGCACATAGCAATTGTACAATAATTGGTGGTTAAATTTGTTTCTGCAAAAATTTCCAACTATAAAATATTTCAATGGATTATATATGCCATATTCTCATTCTTTTAAAGATATTGGTTTTACTCAAATGAACTTATAGGTCTGATGATCAACGTACAAAGAAGAGTCCCCTAAGAACTTGAAAAGTATTTCTAGTTATTCTCGAGAAATAAAATGGTAATAATAATAAAGAGGAGTTTGAGTAGAGAAGTACTGTTGAAGTATTTCCCCTAACAAATAAGACAATGCATAACAAAGTGATAATGACTAAAACAACATGTAGATACAATTTAATGGAATAGAATAAAAATCTTAAAATAAATTCTACTTATTATTTGATAGAAAATACCACATACACCTAGAGAAAGATTAATTATCCAACAAATAATGTTTAGGATGTTAACTATTTGGGGGAAAAAAAGCCCAACAGAGTCTTTACCTTTATCTAGTACAGTGAAATAAATCATAAGTAAAGTTAAGTAAAATTTTGAACATTAAAAGAAAAAAGAAAATACTGTACAGGTGAATGCATTTGATGAATCTTTGCATAGAGAAGGACTTTCTTTCTTTTTTTTTTTTTTAGAGATAGAGTCTCACTTTGTTGCCCTCAGTAGAGTGCTGTGGTGTCACAATTCACAGCAACCTCCAGCTCTTGGGCTTAGGTGATTCTCTTGCCTCAGCCTGAGAAGGACTTTCTGACCGTACATGCAAAGAAAAGAAGAGAAAAGATAGATTCGATGAACATTTTGTGCATCAAAAACCCATCAATAAGAAATCACAAATTGGCCTAGCATGCTGGCTCACTCCTGTAATCCTGGGAGGCCAAGGCAGGGAGATTGCTTGGATTGCTTGAGTTCATGAGTTCAAGACCTTCCTGAGGAAGATTGCAACCTTATCTCTACTAAAAACTGAAAAATTAGCTGGGTTTTATGAGGCAAGGCATTTGTAGTCCCAGCTACTCTGGAGGCTGAGGGAGGAGGATCACTTGAGCCAAGAAGTTTGAGGTTACAATGAAATATGATGATGCCACTCCATTCTACCCAGGGTGACAGAACAAGACTATGTCTCAGGGAAACAAACAAAATAAACCATCACTTATGAGAAAGTGTTAGTCTTTAAAAATCACTTGTGAGTTAGTAAGAAACTATTCCAATGGAAAGGGGAAAAAGACATTCACAAAAGAAAACTTTAAAGGCTAAAACAGCTATGGAAAAAATGTAACAGCCTGCATTCAAAGAAATTTAAAATTAAAATAACCATGAGGTAGTCATATTTTGCTTGACGTACAGAAAGTTGATCGTGTGAACATTAACACTTAATATTGCAGAGACTTCAGGGAAGCTCTCTTGGGAATGGCAGAGCGTTAAATACTGTGTAGACTTCGTTCAGCAGTGAAACTGCTCTTTTGGTGAAGAAACAAGGTAATTAAAGAGTTTGCAAACATCCGTAGTGGTTTCAGCAGGTAGGCACAGTCAGAGCAGGTGGCTGCTTGGACGTGTCTCACTGTCAGGATTCTCAAAGCAGAGAACAACTCGCTCCTTTTAAAAAACAAATCTATTCTGTAATTTATCCATCTCAAACATGTGTGAGTTCGTCATAAACTACTGTCTCAGATTATGATATGAATACCTGTCCATACGAAAAATGTCAGTGATACTAAAAAAGTGATCATTCTTTGATCATGGGATGAGATTACAGGGGTGTGTGTGTTGTTTTTTTCTTTTTCTATTTTTCTGTTACCTTTGCCCATACAGGCAATTCTCCTTGTGAGGTGCCTTGCACAGCATCAGATTTAATTAGAAGCTAAAATATGCTTTTGGGTGCTGAAGAGAAAATTATTGATCCTACTTACAAAAATACATGTCTTTTTGGCTAGAACACAGACTCAAAGATTTTAGACAACTGTACGAGATGGGAATTTCTGGATTTTACACCAGCTGCTTTAGGACTAAAATGTCTTTTGAAGTCAATTTTAAGATCAGTGGAACAATTTTGTATCACCTCAAAATAAAAATCAAAAACTCTCCCTTCCAAGGCTAAAAATGGCACGAAGGCCGCAGAAGCACTGCACACATGCCAGGCCTCTAATTTTCCTGTTTCTGTGACATAACTGAGATTTCTGGCCCATTTGTTTTAAGACTTGGAATCAGCATCTTTCTGCCTTCCTGCATAGATGTGTCCCAGAGTATAACAAATGTGGCTATTTCAGATTTCTATAGCTCTAAGGGGTCTCTCAGAGCTCATTTACATTGTCTCTGCAGGAGTCTATCAGACCAGTCTCTGTGATGGGTGTTTTAAGATGAATTATGCAAGAAAAGGACCATATTGGCCCAAGGGACTGGATTTCTTCCCCATTCCCCATTCGGGGCTGATTCTTTACAGAAATGGGAAACTTTGTGAGATAAAAGGGACTTTCGGAGGAAAAGAGATCTTTTTGGGAAACAGGTATATATAGTTACCTCTTTTATTCTCATCCATAATTTTTTCCTCAAAAGAATGATCTAAATGCTATACTTACCAACGCAAATTCCTGAAGGGGCCGCCTAGTTGACTTCCAGAAGGGGACGCTGCCATTGGCTCTGTCTTCTGAGGCCGTCCTTGCTGGTCACAGATCCAGTGTGGCCACTCAGGCAGCATTTTTATGAGAAACATCCTCTTACTTAGGACAGCTACAAAAGTAAACAATGGAAACAAAAACTGTGGGTCAAGAGGGTATGTTGGCAAAATGTAGCCATCTGCTGTTTGTTGTGTGACCCTTGCCCTTGGCCTGGAGAGGATAGAGCAAGCAGTCTGCTTGACTGTTTTTGAGAAATAATACTACTTTATTCCTAAAGTCTTGTTTGGTACTTCCTAGCTGGGAGAGAGTTTGTGTGGGTGTGTACTTTATTCTCCCCAGTAAAAGAGGGATATTAATTCCTGCGTCCCCCAGGTTTATGAGGTCTCAGTGAATTGGTGGCGTATGGACCTGATGTGTGATTTCTCTTCTCTTGTTGAGTTCCTTTGTCACCCAACTCCTGCTTCATCAGTTCCATCACGTTTTCTCATTCTCTTCACTCACTGTGTTCATTCATTCCTACCCTCTTCCTCTCCTGCTCTGCTCTGAGTCTAGAATGTTCCCTCCACTTCTCTTACCCATTTAAAATGACTGGCAAAATTTAATTCATGTTCCTTTCTGCAAGAGATCCCTTTGACATACTCCACCCCACGCTGATCTCTATAAACATATTTCATTATTTTTCCTTTTCTAATTGCAGTTCCAGACACAAAGTAGCATCTATAAAATCTTCATTCAATGAATCAGGTTGTTAATTTCAAAACTAGACTATCTACCAATTTGAGTATTTCCAAATAATTCTTCTCTAGTTGCGCTGGATATCTGAACCAAATTCCTAACTCAATTTACGACTTTTTATGAGCAGAGACACAATTTTGGGGCTTCTTTTGAATAGTCCATAAAGCCTAATGCAATGTTTTCATGATAACGAGCACTCAAAGAATGTGATAAACAGGATAATTTAGACATTTGTATCCGAGGAAGAAAGGTCACTTAGAATAGCCTATCTTGGGATAGCCTTTCAAGCTGTGTCATTCAGATCACCGTGTTTATGAAAAGTATGTAAAAAGTAAAGCAGGTTACTTATGAAGGATTTTTTTTTTGAAATGGAAGAGTCTCACTCTGTCAGCCTCAGTAGAGTGCCATGGTGTCATAGCTCATAGCAACTTCAAACTTTTGGGCTCAGCCATCTGAATAGCTGGGACCACAGGTGCCTGCCACAGTGCCCATCGATTTTTTTTTTTTTTTTTTAGAGAGGGGGGTCTTGCTCTATCTGAGGCTAGTTTGAACTCTTGAGCTCAAGGAATCTGCTTACCTTGACCTCCCAGAGTGCTAGGATGACAGGTGTGAGCCACCCCATCCAGCCTGCTTGTGAGGGATCTTGCAATGAGTGTTGTGTTTCTTTGACAATCAAGGGTGGTATTTATATGGAGTTGGTACCAAGGCTGGAAGATGTCAAATATATGCTAAATTTAGCATACTCTTAGAGTACAAGCGAAAGATAAAACAAAAATGATACAAACTGACATAATGGATCCAGGCTTGTAAAGTGCAGAGGTAACAATATTTACAGTAGAACTTTTCCAAAAAAAGACGTAATTGCAAGACAATTAGAACTTGTCAAAGGAGAGAGGAAGCATGGGCCACCAATTTTGTGCTCCATTGTCAATGCTGTCTATAATGTAATGATGAAATTGTAAAACCCTTTTGTTAAATATTTGATTTACTAGTTCACCTGTTTAACCCTCCTATTTATTTGGTAATTTTCTTATTTTAATTTGTGTTTCCATTAATGTATTTTTCTAGACCTTTATTTGGTCATGTTGATGCCAGAATTTTGGCTCACATGATTTTTATTTCTCATTATAAAGCAACAAACTGGCAGTTCTGGTGTTTACCTTCGTTTTCAAACACTTCTGTTTTCCCAAACAGTTTCTTGGGCCTGATCACTTCTGCAGACTGACAAGATCGTCGAATTCAGATATTCCTCTGAGAGGTCTTGCTGGTGCTGGATCTAGTCAGCCTGGCTGATTTCACCTCTATTGTGCCCATATAAAAATTTCTACTTGACACACTCAAGTGACAAAACGAACAATATGATCCATCTTCTTCTTTATTCTCATCTCTACTCATTCATTCAGCTTGTATTAAGCAGGTGCTGTATGTCCAACCCCATGCAACATGATGCGGGAACAGACGCTGACCCCACCACAATGGAGCTCTGGCTTCCAGAGGGTTTCAACCCATCTGAATCAATTAAATTATGCACACCTACTATGTTCTTTTTGGTAGATATTGATATCTGCTGAAATCAAAGCTCCTGTGGTTAGCTAATCCTCTATGATATATTTTTAAAGAAATCAAGGTCTCTGAACAAATTCTGACACATAAGCAAACGTTTAGTAGATAAGCATTTTCAGCAAGCAGGTACATCAACCACCCCACAACTCATTTTGTAGGTCCGGGATGGTTTCATTCTTGGATTTCCTATGTGATGTGCAAACATCTTGAATGGAGGGCCCCCTGGAAGAAAGTGTACCAACAGTTCAATGATACGATTTAGTTTACCTGGAAATTGGCAGCAGACAGCCATTAGCCTTTCTATAATGCGGACGGGAATCAGACTATAGGTGCCATCACAAAGACATGTGGGTGCGTATGAGGGTAACCTACAGCTATTCACTCAATCCACGTCTCTTGAGTGCCACGTAAACTTATGTGTAACTTATTTAACCATTTCTAACATTCTTTATGCTAATTATCAATCCAGTAATTTCACAAACACAAATCTGTTTCAATATCCAATATGTAAATGAGTGAAGTTTCTAGTTTTTGATTGAAGATAAAGATAGCTGTCGCCTCCGGATACATGTGGCCTTTCTGAATGAAAGCTAGCTGATTCCTCTTTGAGTATAAATTTACCATAAGAATAAGTGACAGCCCCAAAGGTATAGATTAAAATTAACACCCACACTCACTTATGTCATATTGTCTGGGCTGAAGCATTTTAAAGTGAATTCAAGACATCATAACATTGGGCTGTAAGATGTATATGGTTTTAATAACATTTCTATTTCTTCCAAATAGTATTCAAATTCAGGAAGGACTTCAGAATCATTGCCTGGAATGATCAGTGTTGCATATACTCCTTACTGACAACACTATTTGGGAAAGGGGAAAATATTATTATAAAATTGTTTTTTAACTGTTTTGCTTTTTATTTATTTTCAGTTCAACTTATCAGGCGTAATCGAAAGGCAACATTCCTCTTAGGTGTAAAAACTTCTCTTTTCAGCAGTAAGTAACCTATTTGGCACTAAAAGTCTATGGGGCATTGACTAAAAAGTTAGGATTGAGGTGGATAAAGAAGTGAATCCCTTTGCATTGCAAAGTAACTGGAGTTGTTTTCCTTGGGTAAAAGGAGTGGTCAGGAGAATCTAGCAAGGAGAGGGCCTGGGGTCAGAGAGGAAAGGATGGGGAAGAAATGTTACAGCTGGGGGACAGGACTCAGGGGAACAGAAGCCAGTGGAGTATGGAGGGAAGAGAGACCCACAAAAGTGACCTGAAGTAGAGATGACCATCAGATCTTAGCACAGCAATGTCTAATACTCGATTTTATGTGGTTGCCAATTCTAACCTGGCCATATGTATTTCAATTCTGTTAGTGTAGCCTTCAATAAATTGCCCACTACATTTTATTGAAGAACAGCTGTGACTAGAGGCCCTTTGAGAAAAGGAAGGAAGAGAGTCAGACAGAGCATGGAGCAGGGAAGTTCAGAGAGAGGACAGCAGCCCAGGTATTGTAGCCATTAAGAACTCAGAAGAAGCATAAATCCAGAATGGGAGGTGCCCAGGAACCGGTAAGGTCCCTCTGGGAATCCTCCCAAAATCTTGGGGAAGGCTTGAACTTCCGATGATGCCTGTCAGATAGTCTGGTGCCATCTTATTTCATATATCAAAGGGAAGAGTAGGCACCCCGGAGCCTGGAATACCTAGGGACTTCTAGACCTAGACCTGGAAGTTAATGTTAAATAAAAGCAGGCAGGATCACACCAGTGGGGTATATTTGAATGGTCAGGAGAAAACTTCTAAATACGGATCAAAAATGTTCTCACATAGTAATGAGAAAGTCTCTTGAATGTTATCGCAATGAGGTTGATGAAAATATCTCTGATTGTATCTGAAGCCCGCACACTGTACCCCATGATTGAATTATTGTACACAGCTATGATTCAATAAAAAAAAAACAAAAGCAGATCCAAACTTAGAATGCATCTCTTGACATTTATTTGATCCACTTGTTATATTTTGCTTTACACAATGAACCAAGCTGAAATTATAGTAAAATACAGGGGAAATGTCTACCCAATATTGACCACCCCCAAGTGCTGGATGTTTATTCAGGAATTTTTGTTTCACTGAGAGAGGGAATTACTTTCTCACATTGGAAGTTTGTCTTTTAAAACCAGGGACAACATTCTATGATTAAAAACATGTTCTTATTCCAAACATTTTTTCAAATTATTTTTTAACAACACATTTTTTGATGCTAGAGTGACTTGATGCTAAAACAAGATCATAAACACAAATCGAAGCTGCTGCGTCTTGAGGCCCTGTCTTGGGTCTGGCGCTCTGTTGAAAATGCACACAGAAAAAAAACGGTTGCTGCCAGATTCAAGCTCCTGCCAACAGAAAGGTAAATACTATTGAATTTAATGGAATCTTATTACTCTTTATTCAGCATAGAATCCTTCCAGGCTTTGAGATCATAAAATATACATCTCTCTATAATGTATCTCAATCAGCGTCTTTTTGCTGTGGATATTCTGAGGAGGTCCAACCTTCGTTTCCAGTTCTGTGGATGCCACATTTACCTTTGAGACTGAAATTTATTCATAAGCCATTTTTAGGTGTTCACCACAAGGTGTTAGGTCACTAACACCGTAGGTCACTGATCATTTGGGGGTTTCCAGTGATTTTTTTTTTTTTTTTTTTTTTTTTTTAGTGACAGAGTCTCACTTTATTGTCCTCAGTAGAGTGGCGTCACACAGCTCACAGCAACCTCCAGCTCTTGGGCTTAGGCAATTCTCTTGCCTCAGCCTCCCGAGTAGCTGGGACTACAGGTGCCCCTCCACAATGCCCGGCTATTTTTCTGTTTTGCAGTTCAGCCAAGGCCGGGCTTGAACCCGCCACCTTCGGTATATGGGGCCGGCGCCCTATTTGATAAGCCACAGGCGCCGCCCTCCAGTGATCTTATTTATTTGGGTTTTAACATGTCTAAAAACTAGACTGAGTTTGCTTGCTTGTAAAATTTGATTGTTTTATCTCATAAGTATATTCACGGTTGGTTCCCATGTTGTCAGCATCCAGTCAACATTAAAAGGGGGGAAGCTTAGTTGGGTTTCTGAGCTGAATGATATAATCCAGATAATGCCAAGGAGAATTATGTTTATGGGGTTAGCATGCCCTGAATGGGACAGGTGTTTGTTACACAGTGGAGGACAATTTACTAGACTGAGTCTGAGTATTTAGAGTAGTGGCTTTTTTCCTTTTTTTCTTTTTTTTGAGACCGAGTCTCACACTCTCACCCTCTCACCCCAGGGTAGACAGTGATGGCATCATAGCTCACAGCAACGTCAAACTCTTGGGTTCTAGTGATCCTCTTGCTTCAACCTTCCAGGTAGCTGGGACTACAAGTATGGGCCCCGTGCCTGCGTAAGTTTTTTCTATTTTTAGTAGAGATGGGGTCTCATTCTTGCTCAGGTTGGTCTCAAACTCCTGAGCTCAAGCAATCCATCCACCTTGGCCTCATGGAGTGCTGGAATAACAGGTATGAGCCACTGCACCTGACCTAGTGCTGTGGCTTTTAGAACAGAAATGGGAAGACTGGAAATGCTGGAAGAAACAGGATACTTGTGCTTGGATATATGAATGGGTGTATTAGGGGAGAGGGCACAAGTGAGGGGAATGAAGATTTCTGGGCAGATATAAAGCAGATGCTTCATGTTCACTTGCAGTTTGGTGTCTCCACCCTTCTTTGATGTCCTGTTTTCTTTCCATATCATCTGACCACCCAGGACGAACACCACTGTGGTTAATCACGGGTTTAAAAGTCAGATATCAAGTTCAGGATCTATGACTACCTACCTAATCTGTGTGAAAAATACATTGCCCACTTTAGCATGTTCCTCCATCAGTAAACTTCTAACATCAAACCAAAGACATTGATCAGAATTACTGTTTTCATAGCATCTAAGATGCAATAGATTGTAAGACTCAAGCGGTACAACTGAGGGAAGAATAAACACTACCAGCTAAACTTGAGTATCATCATCTGTAAGATAGATCCTGATTTTGGAGTTGGGAAAATGCAAAATATTGGCATCCGTGAGATACAACAAATGAAATATTTAATGTTACAGCGTCTTGTCAGCATTAAAGTGCTATACAAATATTACTTATTATTATTTATGTATTGAAATGTATAATAAATGAACCTGATGGATACACAGACATGATTGACTTCTATCAAATTCTGGCACATGAGAACGGGGAGCTAGCCTCTGAAACTTGACAGGGCAGCAAGTTTATGGAGCATCACATTAAAGTTCGCCTCATAAAAGTGAAAATAGATTCAAAAGATAAACCTATTCTTACAGAGCCACTGTTTACCACAGTGAAAATTATATATGCTTTAGAACATAAATATCTGAAGTCTATTACATATAAAATCGGGCCATTCTTTCACAGCTCTCCTGTGGAGGAAATGAAGAGGTCAGATTCCAGAGCACCGGGTTTCGTTATCTTCACCTTGAAAGTTCGTTCTGAAATGGATGGTGAAATTAGCAAACTAGCACTCAATCTTTGGGAGTGCTAAGAAAAATTCTAAGTTATTTTTCATGTCTTGGGTTATTGATACAGCTTCATGTGGAAAATAGTCCACATCATTTATTTTGTTAAGGGAAAAGGAAAACATACCCCAGCCATAAAACTAGAGAATATATATGGTAAGTGACTTTAGGGCCATCTCAGAATGTTATTTTTAATGGTGATTAACTTTCTTGCAAGGACTTCTCTTGGTCAAAATATGGAGAGGAAAATAGCATATGTAGAATTTTTTAAAAGAAGTAGGTGAGAAGAGAATACTAGCTGACGCGTCCCCTAATCCTTTACATTTATGAATACACTTCTACTCCTTGAACATTGGAAAGATATTGATTCTACTGAGAAAACGTCCAAATCTAGATTATGTTTACTAATGGAGTATAACTAAACATGATTCAAAGTGGTTTTTAATTAAAAGCATTTGTATATTTGCCTTTCACGTATGTCAACCAGGGTATTTCACTGGACACGCCTATCACTCAACAGCTAAAGCGGGTTCTGAAAACTGGTCTCCACAAGATTGAGGATTTGTCTAGTTTCATTATCCTTACCTTAACTATTACAAAGGTCCTCCTTACAGCCTGGTTTAGGGTGAGGGGCAGAGAGAACGATCACTTGCAGCATTAGACAAAACACACAACTCAGTCTCAAACTTCCCCTGGAGCAAAAGTATGGCTTGAAGTTGGGAGCTTAACAGTTTTTTTAAGCCTGAATTTTTTCATCAGAATGTTAATGGCCTTACATCCGAGCAAGGTAAGTGGAGAAGCGTGAGGAAGTTGAAGGTAGGGGAGCTTTGGCAATTTGCTCTGTATTTAAAAAAATTCTTCAGGTTAAGAAAATACGACTTAAATAATTGAAAAAAATTGTATTTCCTGATGAATAGGTACGGAGTGAAATTAGAGAAAAAATATCAGTTGATGTAATAATTCTAGATGTGTATACAATGGAACCTCAACATGCATAAAATACAAATGGACAGAGCTGACAGATTCAAAATTATAGATGGTGATTTTAACGATCTTTTCTTGAAGGTGTAAGTAGACAAAAGAATGAGAAAGGCAAACAGATTTGAACAATAATGCCAACCAGCTTCACCTAGTTAACATTTAAAGAACACTATACTCAACAGCTGCGTGTACTGTGCAGGTCCACTTCTGCATGGATTTTTTGCCCGACTCTCCTGCCTCTCCTCTGAGAAGCAAGAGTCTTCCCATTTCTCCTCCTCAGCCTCCCCGTGTGAAGAAGACGACCAGGATGAAGACCTTTCTGACGGCCCACTTCCACATAATGAATAGTACATACATGTTCTCTTCCTGTGATTTTCTTAATAACCATTCCTCTAGCTTTATTATAAGAATAGAGCATATGATACTTATAAATATTAATAGGTAAGGATTTGGGCCAATAGGCTATTAATTAGGTTCTAGGGGAGTCAAATTTATATGTAGATCTTCTGCCGTGCAAGGGGTTGACATATGTAACCCCTTGTGTTGTTCAAAGGCCAACTGTACAAATTATTTCCAAAAGCACATGGAATGCTCATCAAGATAGACTGAACATATTAAAGGGTTGAAATGATACAAGATATATTGTTTAACCACAACAGAATGAAATTATAACTGAAAGGAAACATACCTGGAAAATCTTTACTATTGAGAAATTTGAGCCACACTCTCCAAATATCCGATGGGAAGAGGAAGAAGTACAAAGAGAAATTAGAAAACATTTTATATGGAAATTGAAAACACAAAATATTACATTTTGTGAGATGCACGTAAAGCAAATCCTTAGAGAGAAAATTTATATCTCCAAGTGCTTATACTGGAACAGAAGGAAAGTTAAGATCAATTATTTAAGTTCCTAGTTTAAAAAGTTGCAATAGAATAGAAAAATAATCCTTCAAAAAAGGTGGAAATAATAATAGTAGAAATTTGAATTAAACGGAAAAATGAATGAACAATAGCAAAACAGCGAAAGCAAAAGTTGGTTTTTTGAAAGGATCGAAAACTGATAAATTTCTATACAGACTGATAAAGACAAAAAGAGAGAAAACACTCATTTTTAGTTTTAGGAGTAGAAGAGGGACATGACTGCAGATCCTACAGACACTAAAAGGGTAATAAGGAAACAGAATGACTAGGCCAACAAATCGGATAACTTAGACGAAGTTGACAGTCTTTTCAAGACAGAAAATATCAAACTGAAACATGACAAAATAAATGCCGATATATTCAATCACTTGAGAGAAATCAATACTGTGTTTAATGTAATACCTTTACTTATTCTTCAGAATTCGGCTTATCTTCTGAGAGAGACCTTGTAAGTCACATAATTTTAATTAATAATGTTGAACACATAAAATATTTGTAAATATGTTTGCAGGTCAACAGGTCAGTTCAGACAACCATAATAAAATACTACAGACCGAGTGTCTTAAACAACAGACATACGTTTTCCCAGTTCTGGAGGTGGGGAGTCCACAGCCAAGGTGCCAGCTAATTCAGTTTCTGGTGAGGGCTTGTTTTTTTTTGTCTTCCACTCACAGATTAAATACCTTTTCTATCTTACTAAGCATTTATTACACACTGTGTTGTGTTTCAGTTTGAGATGCAACAGCAAAACTAGCACGAATTTCTTTTTCTTTCTTCAGAATTTCACAGATGGAAGACTCGTTCTTACAGTAGATCTTAGCAACCTCAGCACGCAAATTTTTTTTTTTTTTGCAGTTTTTGGCCAGGGCTGGGTTTGAACCTGCCACCTGTGGCATATGGGCCGGCGCCCTACTCCTTTGAGCCACAGGCACCAACCTCAGCATGCAATTTTTGTTTTTCCTCATTAATCAAGAGCCTTTCTTTTTATTTATTTAATTTTTAGGGAGGTCTTCGTTGCCTTTTTTTTTATTTTTGGATTAATATGAGGGAACATATGATTAGGTCACGTTGTTTGGGTATGTAAGGTAAAGTCTGAGTGTAGCTGTGACCTTCACCCAGGGGGTGTGCCATATGCCCGTACCTTATACCCATTAGGTGGGAACTTACTGAACCCCCTTCCCCTTCTTGAATTTGACTTTTTACAAGTTTCATACTAGTATTGAGTGCATGTGGTGCTTGTTTTTCCTTTCTTGTGATACTCTGGAGAGTGTTTTCCAAATCCACCCAAGTTGTAATGGAAGATACCTTCTTCCTGGCTTGCTGATGGTTGTCTTTTCATTTTGTCCTTACTTGACTTTCCTTCTGTGCTTGTGTGGAGAGAGAGTGAGAGAGCTCTAGAGTCCCTTCCTCTTCTTATAAGAACACCAGTTCTATAGGGTTAGGACCCCACCCTTACGACTTCATTTAATTACCTCCATAAAGGCCCTATCTCTAAATGCAATGCCATGGGAATTGGGGCCTTAACATGTGAATTTTGTAGGGACACATTTCTGTCCATAACAATAGGTATAAAGAAAAACAAAATAATGAACACTGGATACCACTCACCAAGTTCCAGAAGGGAAGCATTACCTATCTTGCCCTTTCATGACCCAATTCCTTTTTATCCCCAGAGTTGGCCAGTTATCATTGTCGTGCTTCTATTTATAGTACTACCTACTACATGTTTGTACACCAAAATAATAAAAGTGCCACAGTGTATTTTATGTGAATGGAACCATACTATAGTTTTTCTATGACTTGTTTGTATATGCTCCTGAGAGTCATCATTTTTTGTGTGTAAAAATGTAGTTAACTCAGGTTTTTATGCTGTGTATCTATTTAATGTTGACGGACATTTGGGTTGCTTCCAGTTTCTTGCTGTTAAAAATAGTGCTGCCACATCTAAAATGGAGAGACAAAGTGTTCTGCCTACAATCCACCTATTAGAGGGTGGTTGGGGTCTGCTACTCTCAGGATTTTAGGGTGTCTTCCAACTGAAATCTCCATGTCATCAGTATAAAGAGCCTGACAGCAGATGCCTATGTAAAGAAAGTGTTATTCACCCAAGAAACCCAAAACGAACAGATAATGCTGGCCTGATTTTGCCTTTCTGACTTTTCCTTCAGAATCTGTAAGAACTGTCCCCTTCCCCTCCTCCAGTAATATCATTTAAGTATATGTTAAATAACTACAGAGTATTAAATAAAAAGTTTGGCCAAAACAACAACAACAAAAAAATAGTGCTGCCACAAAGCCACAAACTATTTTTTTTTTTTTTTGAGACAGTCTCACTATGTTGCCCTCGGTAGAGTGCTGTGGCGTCACAGCTCACAGCAACATCAAACTCTTGGGCTCAAGAGATTCTCTTGCCGTAGCCTCCCAAGTAGCTGGGACTACAGGTGCCTGCCATAACACCTGGCTACTTTTTTTTGTTGTAGTTGTCAATGTTGTTCAGCAGGCCTGGGCCAGGTTTGAACCCATCAGCCCTGGTGTATGTGACCAGTACCCTAACCACTGAGCTATGTGTGCCGAGCCCCACAAAGATTCATATGTGTCTTTTGGTGGACAAATGCAAGAATTTCTTTAGGACAACAGCTGACAAACTTTTATAGGAAAGGCCGAATAGTCTTTGAGGGCCATATTGTCTGTTGCAACTACTTGATTTTGTCTGTAAACCATTAAAGCAGCTGTAGACAATACATACAAAAATAGACATGTCTTCATTGCCGTAAAATAAGAATTGGGCTGGATTGGGCAATAGCTTGTTGGGCAATATGCCTTGCTGGTCAGGGCATAGCTTGTTGACCCTGCCTTCAGGTTATTAACTAGGAGAGAAAAAGTTGAGTCGTATTTAGTGTGTATTACTTTTGACTAAATAATGCCAAGTTGTTTTCCAAAGTGATTGTATCTCTTTGAGAAGAGTTTTAGGTACTGTACATTCTTGTTAAGACTTGAAAGTTTAAATTGTTTTCTTTTTGCTAACATGAAGGGGTGAAATGAAATCTTCTGATTTACAATTCATTTCCTTAATTACTAATGAGATCTAATCTTTTCATGTTTTTTGTGAATTATTTGTTAACATGATATTACCATTTCCTAGTGAGCTGTTTGTCTTTATTGTCACCAAACCCACAAAAATTCTAATTATCTGCCAGTTGTAGTTTTGAAAATAACACCCACTTCCCCCCACCTTTTTTTTTTGAGACAAGGTCATATTCTGTCACCCAGCCTGGAGTGCAGTGGCATGATCATAGCTGACTGCAGCCTCAAACTCTTAGGCTCAAGCAATCAGCATCTCAAGTAGCTAGAACCACAGGTGCAAGCCACTATCCCAGGCTAATTTTAAAACATTTTGTAATAAAAACAAGATCTCACTCTATTGCCCAGTCTGGTCTCTAATTCCTGCTCTCAAGTGATCCTCCTGCCTCAGCCTCCCACAATGCTGAGCCTCCCACAATGCTGAGATTACAAGCAAGAGTCCTCATGCCTGGCTTACTTCACTTTCTTAGTTGTGAATTTTGAGAAATGGAAGGTCATAATTTTGATATTACTGAATTTATTAGTCATAAAGATTGGTTTTTATTCTTTGTTTTTAAACTTTTTAGTTTGATATTAATAGAGACACCCCAATTTCCTTTTGATTACAGTTGCATGGATTATCTATGTTTTTATCTTCAAACATATGCTTCATATAAATAACACAGAGCTACAATTTAATCTTTTCAGCCAATCCAAAAATAGTATTTCCTACTTTCTTAGATGATTTAGCCTGTCTAATATTGATGTAATTATTTTCTTATATGGATATATTTCTACAGTTCTATTTTATGATTTTTTTTCTGTGTGGTCTACATGTCTTTCTTTTCTTCTTTTACATTGTTAATCTTTTCTTATTCCATTGTTTTTCCTCCACTATGTTTGATGACATGCAATCTTATTTCTTATTTTAGTGGCTACTGTAATTTTTTTTTCCTATCTTATTTTAGTGGCTACTCTAAAATTAAACATGTATCTTTAATAAGGTTTAAAGTTAATCAAGAGGTCACTTCTCTATCTGGTCAACAGCAAGGACTGTTATTACTGGCACATCTGTTAATCTGTCTGAGGAAACTACTGAGCTTGGGGAAGGATATCCTGGAAAGGAGTTGGCAGCATAATCTTGAATTACCCAGAATGGAAACATGCAGTATCAGAGGCATATTTGTCAGTGGTGGGGCCAAATTAGACCTGGACTTAATGCTGTTTCTGCACTCATCCTAACAAAGTATAAAAATAATGCTCAAAAGCAGTGGATTCATTCCAAGTAACCAAACTGTGTTTCAGAACAAAGGCCAAAATTATTTAAAACAGCAGTTCTCAACCTGTGGGTCATGACCCACAGGAACTGTATTAAAGGGTTGCAGCATTAGGAAGGTTGAGAACCATTGATTTAAAGAAATAATAATAATAAATCACTCAATGATATAAGATTCATAATGACTTATAGCCAATAAAAAATCACCAGGGATGTTAAGAAACAGGAAAATATAATCTCTAAGAAAAAGTTATTTCATAGAAGCCTTTTTAGAAATGACCTAGATGATAGATTTGGTAGACAAGGACATTAAGATAATTATTACAAATATATACCACATGTTCAAGAGGGTAATGAAAACATGAGCAAAAAACAGTGAAATCAAACGTTTAGAATTAAAACTAATAGATGAGATTAGCAACAGTTTAGGTACAAAATAAAAAAAGATTAGTGAACTTGAAGACAGCAATAGAAACTATCCAAAATAAAGCACACAGATAAAGAAGACCAAGGGAAAAAAAGGGAGCTGTGAGATGATATTAAGTGCCCTAACATACATGTAACTGAAGTCCCAGAAAAGGAGAAGAGAGAAGATGAGACAAAAAAAATTGGAAAAAATGATCTTCAAGTAGAAGAAATATGAAGACTACACAAACACTCATTTTAATTAACCTATAAGGAGAAAATCTTAAAAGGTATCATAGAAAAAGGATAGATCATATACAGAGGAAAAATAAGAATGAATAGATGAATTAACACTGAAAACAATAATGTAAATATCAATCAAACAAACAACAACAAAAAACCCGCAAAAGACAAGGAAGCAATATTTTTGTAGTACTAGAAAAGAAAAAAGCTGTAAACCTAGAATTCTATACTGGCAAAATACACCTTTCAAAAAGAAAGACTTTTTTTAAACATACAAAGCAGACTAGTGCTATAAGAAGTGCTGGGAGATGGGGGAGGAGCCAAGATGGTGGTCTGTAGCTAGCTTTCTGCAGAGGCTCCAGTCCAGAAGGAGAGTTAAAGGACAGAAATTTAGCAAGAAAGCTGATGGTTTGGATCTGAGCCAAAAGAGAAGGTCGAAGAACACACATCAACCCTGCTAGGGTGACCTGCGACCGCAAGGACGCAAACCAAAGGTACAGAGCATATCGCCAAGCAGACGGGAGTCCCCTCCCCCATGAGAGTGGCTCGCAGTATACCCCATACCTCCATACAAACAAGTGAGCAGAGTTCAGATGTTCTCCCACTCTACCCCACAGGATAGAACCTCTAAAAACCAGACCTCCTTCCCCTACTAGGGCACCATGCCACTCTCCTGCCAAGCATAAAACTGTATAAAACTGAATATATTCTCTACCTGCAAGTTTGAACTCCTGGCACTCCCCTCCACTCTCACCCTGAGGTCTGGAGGCCTGTCCCCAATGGAGTCAAGATTCTTGGACATTTTCTTGAGGGTTGTGGATGGGCACGTACTGTTGCTGATCTGTGCCCATTTTCTGGCTTGGGGGTGGTGAAAGGAAAGTGAGCCAAGAGGAGGCCAAGCTGGGGAGGCAGTCCCCTGAGGCACGGAGCTGCAGCCACAGCTGCGGGAACAATGGCAGTGGGGCTCACACCCCTGGTATGTTTTGAGGAGACATTCCCAGTCTCTCTGGGTGGCCAGGGGAAGCCGAGTGGCTTCTCCGGTGGCAGCCACCGGCAGAACAGCAACTGAGGTGCAGGGCCCAGGAGTGAAGGGTATGCTTCAGGCGGTACTGGCCAGGGAGGTGCGTGGGGCAATTCCCAGGGTGGAGACTGCTTTACTCAACTTCAGACGCACCTGACCCTCAGGGGATGAAAGCTGAGACAAAGGGCTGGAACTCACAGACTTAGTCAGATCCATTTGCAGCCCAACGTCTGACACACAGGGGAAAGAAACAAATTCTGTTAACTTGCTCTGTTCTATCAGCAACATCAATCAGGGACAGCGCTGGAACTGAGTGAATTGCCTCAGCCCCTTTCAAGTTCTCAGGTTGTCAGGTCTCACATCCCCCTGCCAAACAGTGACAGAGAGTGGCAGAATGGCTGAGGAGCCACAGACCTCCTTGTGACCCATGCAGGCACAAACCTTTGGAGCATCTGCTCATTGGAGGAAACTGGATCACAGCCCAGTGGGGTTACCAGTGACTGGGTGTGACAGCGGGACAAGGGGGTGAAGGAGGCATCAACTTTCCCAGACTAAACTCCTTGCTGGGGGGGGGGGCCTCCTGAACTCACAGAGCACCAGAGCAAGTTATACTAGACCTTCCAGCAGACCCCTGCTATCTCGTTGCCAGAGACTTTTCAGCTCTTCCATTTGAGGATGGTGCTGGCTGGGACAATTGATTAGGACGTGTTCAACTGGGCCACTCACCCGAGGACTTTCCAAAGTGGTACCCTGGGTGTGTGGTAGTGGGAAAGTTTAATTTTCCTTTTCCAATTGTTGCCTGTGGGAGGTGAATTAACTGCTGATGTTTCTTCACAGCTCAGAATTCAATCCAGAGTAACTGATTCTTTAGGGTAAGACAGAGATTAGCTGAAAATAAGACAGAGCCACTTAACCCCACCACACCAAGAAGGTCCCCAGTTTCACAAGCAGTAGCACTGTACAGGTCCTTGGCAAAACTCTAGGAGAAAAGGTACAGACACCAGTCCCAGCTTCCAGGCAAAGGACTGGTCCATCACTACTCCTAGAACCCCCAACCCAACTTATCCTTATCTACTCATCATTTACAGCCAAATGGTGTAAAATAATCATGA
>CAUYRH010158001.1:0-12850 GCA_963574655.1 Perodicticus potto | reverse complement strand
ACAGCAACCTCCAATTCCTGGGCTCAAGCGAGTCTCCTGCCTCTGCCTCCCAAGTAGCTGGGACTACAGGCGCCTGCCACAACGCCCGGCCATTTTTTGGTTGCAGCCGTCATTGTTGTTTGGCGGGCCCAGGCTGGATTCGAACCTGCTAACTTAGGTGTACGTGGCTGGCGCCTTAGCCTGTTGAGCCACAGGCACTGAGCCGACATTCTATTTTTTTTAAAAAAAGTCTTTAAACACAGTTCTAACAGTTTCCCTTAAAAAAAAAAAAAAAAGGCGGCACCCGTAGCTCAGTGCCATCAGCCACATGCACCAAAGCTGTGGGTTTAAACCCAACCCTGGCCTGCTAAAAACAAACAAACAAAAAATAGCCAGGCATTGTGGCGGGAGCCTATAGTCCCAGCTACTTGGGAGGCTTAAGCCCAAGAGTTGGAGGTTGCTGTAAGCTGTGATGCAATGGCACTCTACCGAGGGCAACAAAAGTGAGACTCTGTTTTTCTGTCTCAAAAACCCCCCAAAACGAACAAAAAAAGCATTTCCCTTGGGAGACAGAGGGTTGAAAAATGAAGCTGTATCCATGTCTCCTCACTTGGCTAAGTCAGCAGAAGTGTGGACAAAGGTCAAGGCACCAGATTTAATCACTGCAGAGGGGCAACTCGTGATAGCAGGGCCACATAGCAGGCGAATGACACAGTTAGTGACACAAGCTCATCTGAGCGTGGGTAGTGGGAACTCAACACATACATATTACAGGGATCATTCTGGCTGCTATGCTCATAAGTTTGAGATAAGAAAAAATATTACGGTCACAAAATAAAAATTGATTGTTATAAAACATAAAAGAAAGTCCTTGGGCTCGGCGCCTGTGGCTCAACGGGCTAAGGCACCAGCCATGTACACCTGAGCTGGCAGGTTCGAGTCCAGCCTGACCCGCCAAACAACGACAGCTGCTACCAAAAAAAAAAAAAAAAAAAATGTCCAGGCGTTGTGGCCGGGGCCTGTGGTCCCAGCTACTTGGGAGGCGGGGGCAAGAGACTCGCTTGGGCCCGGGAATTGGAGGTTGCTGTGAGCTGCGATGCCACAGCACTCTATCCAGGGTGACAGCTTGAGGCTCTGTCTCAAAAAAAAAAAAGAAAGTCCTTGGACATTAAAACCATGATAGTAGAAAACAGTAACAGAAGGAGAGGAAGTATTAACATAACAGAGGAGTTGGAAGCTGGAAGAAAAAACTGAGGAAATTTTCCATAAAGGAGATCAAAAAGACAAAATATGAAAAAAGGACCAATATTTGAAAAATAGAAGAGATAAAGACTAATATGTAAAGAATCAGTTCCAGAAAAAGGAAACAGAGACATGAGAATGAAATAAATTAATTTTAGAAAATTTCCCAATACTAAGGGAACTGGGTTTCCAGACTGAAAAGGCCCAGGGTACTTGGCACAATGATTAATGGTGCTGGATAAAAGTAGGCCAACAGCCAGCTATGTCATTGTGAAATTTCAGACAATCCTACAAGCATTCAGAGGAAAAAATAGTAAAGAACTAAGAATCAGAGTGGCACCAGACAGCTCCAAGATGTCACATAAGAGCTGGGAGGTACTGCAGTCACACCCTCCCCTCCTTAGACGACAACGAACAGATAGGACAGGGGAGCACCCTCCTTTGTGGAGTGAATTTCTCGAGATGAAATGGATCAGATACTAGGAGATGTGTACAAATGCTGTCCTGTCTGGGCTGAACTAGTGAGACATGCATAGAAAATCACGCAACTAAAACAAGTAAGACTGTTAACTGCAAAGGAAACTAAAAAGTTGTGCCAGAAGTGAAAAGTAAGTCATACTAAACATTCTGGCTCAGTTGTGAATAGGGTTTATACAACCTTAGTGATGTCAGCATTAACATGGACCCTACCAAAATGATACAATTACATGGACTAAATGGAGGGACTAGAAGTGTGTGTCTGTGGTGAACAATGGCCTAAATCTCCAACTCCCACTAGACACAGTCAATTGATAAGGCCTAATATTGAGAAGCCACTAAGTGGTGATTTCCGGTGGGGTTAGCAAAGTGTATTGACTTTTAGTATTGTAAAAGGTTCTGCTGGAAGAACCGAAGGTGGGTGTCTCTTAGGGAAAGAGAGAGGGAAGAGGTACTGCAGAGGACTACAGGTTTTCATGATGAACCTTATGGAGCTATTTTTCTTTTAGACAGAGTTGCACTGTGTACAGTGCCATGCCATCATACCTCACAGCAACCTCAGATGCTTGGGTTCAAGTGATCTTCCTGCTTCAGCCTCCCCTATAGGTGCCCACCACAATGCCCAGCTATAGTTTTTTCTATTTTTAGTAGAGATAGGGTCTTTTTTTTTTTTTTTTTTGAGACAGAGTCTTACTTTGTCACCCTCGGTAGAGTGCTGTGACCTCTTACTTCACAACAACCTCAAACTCTTGGGCTCAAGCATTCTCTTGCCTCAGCCTTCCAAGTAGCTGGGACTACAGGTGGCCTCCGCAATGCCCAGCTAGTTTTTAAGAGATGGGTCTTGCTTTTGCTCAGGCTGGTCTCCAACTCCTGAGCTCACTCAAGCCACTCAAGCAAATCCACCTACCTTGGTCTCCCAGAGTGGATTACAGGAGTGAGCCACTGAGCCCAGCCTGCTTTTGTTTTTTTTAAATGTCCATCAATATTTTTGTGAAAAATAAAACAAAGAGCAGTGCCTGTGGCTCAGTGAGTAGGGCGCTGGCCCTGTATACCCAGGGTGGCAGGTTCAAACCCAGGGCCGGCCAAACTGCAATAAAAAAATAGCCAGGTATGGGCAGTGCCTGTGGCTCAAAGGGGTAGGGCGCTGACCCCATTTGCCAGAGGTGGTGGGTTTAAGACCAGCCCTGGCCAAAAGTTGCAAAAAAAAAAAAAAAAAAATAGCTAGGCACGGCGGGCACTTGTAGTCCCAGCTACTCAGGAGGCTGAAGCAAAAGAATCACCTAAGCCCAAGAACTGGAGGTTGCTGTGAGCTGTGACACAACAGCATTCTACTAAGGATGACAAAGTGAGACTCTGTCTCTAAAAAAAAAAAGGTAGCTGGGCGTTGTGGCGGGAGCCTGTAGTCCCAGCTACTCCAGAGGCTGAGGCAAGAGAATTGCTTGAGCCCAAGAGTTTGAGGTTGCTGTGAGCTATGACACCAGTGCACTCTACCGAGGGTAACAAAGTAAGACTTATCTTAAAAAAATTAAAAAACTCAGGAAAAAATATATGTAGTATACAAGTTTTCCATAGCAAACTCATGTTCACAAATAACCAAAGCCAAACCCAAGTTTTCAATGATAGGGGAATGAGGCCGGGCGAGAGGGCTCCCATCTGTAATCCCAGCACTCTGGGAGGCCAAGGAGAGTGGATTGCTTGATCTTACAGGTTTGGAATCAGCCTGAGCAAGAGCGAGACGTCATCTGTAAAAATAGCTGGGCGTTGTGGTGGGCACCTAGAGTGCCAGCTGCTTGGGAGGCTGAGGCAAGAGAACTGCTGCAGCCCACAAGTTTGATGCTACCGCACTCTACCAAGGGTGACAAAGTGAAAAAAATAAATAAATAAAAATAAAAATAAAACAAAATCGAAAACAAACCTACTCTGGGTTTTTCATTCCTTTTCTGGTCATAAGTTCATCCCATGTCTCTAAGTCAACCTTAATCCCCAACTCTCCCCATGTCCAGACTGTGGGCCCCAGACCACAACACCCATTACCAGCTTCGGGCTGGCCAAAGTCCCCCTCCCCGCCTGCCCATGTCCCAATGAGACTGTCTTGTAGTCTGCTTCAGCCTCATTTCCTTTCCAATGCACTTAATGAGCAACAACTTTCTAAATTAGACACCCTCAGTACTGCGGTGGAGGAGTGCCAGGACCTCTGTCGAACACCAGCATAAACATAATCAAGTCCCTTATATAAAATGGCATAGTATTTGCATCTCACCTAGGCACATCCTCTTATATACTTTAAGACCTAATACATGTATAATGTATATTCTCTGCAAATAGTTGTTATACTGTATTGTTTTTACTGTTTTTTTTATTGTAGTTTTTTCCCCCAAACATGGAGGGATGTGGAACCCGCGGATACTGAGGGCTGATGGCGTTCATTTGTATTTGTTGGATACGTGGATCTCTTTCTACCTAAGTATGCTGCAAAATTCTGAAAGATAGACATGGTGGACAATCCTTTCTTCAGAATGCCACATGCAGCACCTCCTTTGCAAGTGTTTGGAGTCTTGGAAGCTTCTTTTCTACGAATGGACCTTGAGAACTTGTTAGAAGGTTCTGGCAGGTGGAGCGCAACTACTTGTATACCCTTGAGGAAAGAATGATCCTCTATTGGGGAAGGTCGTCCTCTTCAACCAAGTGCACAGCTTTGGGTGGAGCTCACATGGAACTATGAGGGAGGAAGGGGACACCTACATAGCGAGCCAGATCAGGCAAATCAACTCCGGTGACTGATGGGGTGACAGATGTTGCAGCCAGATCGCCCTCATAGCCATCCCTTTTCTAAACAATTTGGTCCACATCTTAGGCAGAACATACCCAACCTTTTTGATGTCTGGCCAAGCTGTGTGTGCAGTATGTACCCTAAAAATATTTCGTGGATAAATTTAAAGGTAGGATTCAGGGTGAATTGATATGCAAATTTAAATCAAAATCTGACGCCTGTAATCCCAGCACTATGGGAGGCTGAGCCAGGAGGATTGTTTGGGCTCAGGAGTTCAAGGCTTGTCTAAGTGAGAGTGAGACCACGACTCATGAAAGAAATTGAAAAACCCAGTCGGGTGCTGCGGTGAGCACCTGTAATCCCAGTGTCTTTGAGGCTGAGGGAGCAGGATACCCATAGCCCAAGTCTGAGGTTGCAGTGAGCTACGATGCCATTACACTCTGCTCAGGGCATAGGGTAGAACTCTGTCTCGACAAAAAAAAAAAAAATAATAATAATAAATAAATAAAGTAAATCAAAGTCTGGAGATAAAAACCAAGGTTAGATTACAGTGGTGACTGATCAGACCTTTCAAAGTTCTGTGATCTAATTATCTGGATAATGTTTAAATGGAGTTGTTTTAATAAAGAGATATTTTGCCTCTGAAGTAGTCTCAAGTTTCAAGGTTCAGTGACTCAGAGCTTGGTATGTAAACATGGGTTTGCCCTGCCAACACCCTATGTGACTTGACAACTTTGTGCCTGCTTCTTGTGCTTTCCTAGATTGCAAAGTCTTTACCTTGGAACACTTTTTACTGCTGGTCTAGTAAGAGTAGACAGAGACAACTTGGTTTTTATTTTATTCTATATATATTTCTTATTTTTTTGAGACAGTGTCACTATGTTGCCCTCGGTAGAGTGCCGTAACGTCACAGCTCACAGCAACCTCAAATCCTTGGGCTTAAGTGATTCTCTTGACTTAGCCTCCCAAGTAGCTGGACTACAGGCGCCCGCGAGAGAGACAACTTTGTTACCCCTTGCAGGAGGCATGCAGTTGGAAACCATGGGCAGGGCAACACAGTGGATGATCATCTTGGGTCAGTGTTTAAAGTGAGCAAGAGTCCTTGATCCTGAGGTGGTGCCTGTGGCTCAGTGAGTGGGGTGCTGGCCCCATATACCGGAGGTGGTGGGTTCAAATCCAGCCCCAGCCAAAAAAAAACTGCAAAAAAAAAAGAATCCTTGATCCTGGGCCAGCATCATTCCATGGCTCTTTTGGTATCATTGTTTTCACTCCTTGTTAAATGGGGAAAATACTCAGCATTTTCTGTTATCCCCAGTTTAACATATGCATATCAACAAATGTGATATACCCCATTAACAGTATAAAGGACAAAAATGACATGACTATCTCCATAGATGCAGAAAAATCATTTGGCAAAATTCAGCATTCTTTCATGGTAACCAACTCTCCAAAAGTGAGGAAGAAGAACGTGCCTCAACACAAGGAAGGCCACATAGGATAAGCCCATAGTCAACGTGCCTACCGTGAAAAGTCAAAGCTTCTCACTGTGATAACAAGACAAGGGTGCCCAATCTCGCCACTCTTTATCAACATAGTACTGGAAGTCCTAGCCAGGGAAATGAGGCAAGAAAAAGAAATGAAAGGCATCCATATCAGAAAGGAAGAAGTAAATGAATTCAGTGAAGTTATAGGAC
This sequence comes from Perodicticus potto, assembly GCA_963574655.1. Classification (NCBI taxonomy): domain Eukaryota; kingdom Metazoa; phylum Chordata; class Mammalia; order Primates; family Lorisidae; genus Perodicticus; species Perodicticus potto. The sequence goes on along the minus strand of CAUYRH010158001.1, from coordinate 6,688 downwards.
ATAAAATCAACATACAAGGCCAGGCGCCATGGCTCACACCTGTAATCCTAGCACTTAGGGAGGCTGAGGCAGGTGGAGAGACCAGCTGGAGCAAGAGCGAGACCCCTTTCTCTAAAAAAATACCTGGGCGTCAACAGCGCCTGTAGCTCAGTGGGTAGGGTGCCAGCCACATACACGGAGGCTGGCAGGTTTGAACTCAGCCCGGACCAGCTAAAACAATTACAACTGCAACAACAACAACAAAAATAGCTGGGGTGTTGTGGTGGGTGCTGGTAGTCCCAGTTACTTGGGAGTCTGAGGCAGGAGAATAGCTTAAGCCCAAGAGTTGGAGGTTGCTGTGGGCTGTGACGCCACGGCACTCTACCCAGAGCAACGGCTTGAGACTGTCTCAAAAAAAAAAAAAAAAAAAACCTGGGCATTGTGGCAGCCACCTATAATCTCAGCTATTTGGGAGGCTAAGAGGCAAGAAGATCGCTTGAGCCCAAGAGTTTGAGGTTGCTGTGAGCTGTGACATAACAGCACTCTACTGATGGCAACAAAGTGAGACTGTCTCAAAAAAAAAAAAAAAAGAAATCAACATAGAAAACCATGTAGCATTTCTATGCACTAACAATGAACTATCCAGAAAAAAGATCAAGAAACAATCTCATTTATAATAGCTACAAAAAAGGTAAAATATTTAGGAATAAATCTGACGTTCCCCAAAAGGGCAACTTGGAATTCTCGAATCCCCTGAGTAAAATTTTCAGATCAGGCTGGGCATAGTGGCTCACATCTATAATTCTAGCTCTGGGAAGCTGAGACAGACAGATTGCTTGAGTTTGGGACTTGGAGACCAGCCTGAGCAAGAGTGAGACATGGTCTCTACAAAATACAAAAATTAGCAGAGCTTTGTGGTGGGTGTCTGTAGTCCCACCTACTAGGGAGGCTGAGACAAAAGGATCTCTTGACCCTAAGAGTGTGTGGCTGCTGTGAGCTATCCCTCCATGGCATTCTACCCAGGGTGGCAGAGTTGAGACTGTTTCAAAATAAAATAAAACCAGAAAAACTAGCTAGGTGTTATGGTAGGAATCTGTAGTCCCAGGTACTGGGGAGGCTGAGGGAAGAGGATCACTTGAGTCCAAGAGTTTGAGGTTGCTGTGAGCTCACTGGACAGCACTCTACCTAGGGTGATAGAGTGTCTTCTTGTCTCAAAGAAAAAACAGAAAAATCACCTGGGTGTTGTGGTGGGTGCCTGTAGTCCTAGCTACTGGGGAGACTGAGATAGGAGGATGGCTCGTGCCCAGGAGTTTAAGGTTTCTCTGAGATAGGCTGACGACATGGCACTCTAGCCTAGGCAACAGAGACCAGTCTCAAAAAAAAAAAAAAAATTCAGATCACAGCTACAAGGACAGGTAGCCTGACTTATTCCCTGGGTTCCTCAGGGTCGCCCCATCTCCTAATGCAATTCATCTCAACCACTATGGGATCATATCACTGCCTCCTCTCAACTCTTCCAGGCCACAAATGCTCCAAGGCTGTTCTGTGATTCTACTGCTGACATCATTTCAAGGGGGTGGGGGGAGTATTGTAAGGGGATATTAGCCCTGAATGTGTTGGTCTCAGGGCAAACTCTGCAGGTGCTAAAAAGATGAGCATCTTGGCCAAAAATACTTCATACCAGATTGGAGCATTTTCTAGCTGGTCCTTCTGAAATTAGTGACAGGCATGAAAGAATGGAGGTGTTAGAAACCCACGGCCAGGAAGGTAGACCAGCCACCTCCAAGGTGTTCAAGGTAGAGTCCTTCCACTGGGTCACACATTACACTAGTCCCTTACCCAGGGCCTTCAGGTTACCAAAGCTTGTTCTACTCCTGCTACAGACCTTTTCCATCTTCAGGACTCCTGTTGAGATTTCTCATTGATCACTCAAATCAGTGGTTCTCAACCTTCCTAATGCCATGACCCTTTAATACTGTAGCAACGGAAATAATTTTATGGTTGGGGGTCACCACAACATGAGGAACTGTATTAAAGGGTTGCGGCATTAGGAAGGTTGAGACCCACTAACCCAAATGATCTTCACAAAGCCTTCTTGCTTTGTTTCTGTACCATTTCTATGAAACTTCCTTAGGAGTTACTGTTTTAACCAGAGAATGGTGGATCAAGGAGGGACTTCTGGGTGCCTCATTATCCCACTGCACTGCCTGAGGAGGTCCAGTCCCAAGGTTAAGGAAATGGATTAGGAGGTGCAGGATGAATCGCCAGCCTTCTCAGACATTGTAATGCAGTGAACATCCTGGTGTGTGTGTGTGTCTTGCTACAGTGTGGGCTCTGACTTAACAGACAAGCCTAAGATTCTGCCTAACAAATCCCCAACCCATGCTCACATTCCAGAGATGACAGCATCTGAGTAACATGGGGCAAGACTGAGGGGAAGTGCAAAGGAAAAGGTGAAAATAAAGGACAAACAAGCTCCAGGAGAAGCAATCTGATGACACTGCCTCTGCAAAACCTCTAGTCTTTAAGGCCTTCCAGCTACAATGGGGTGCTTCCATCTTCCATCCCTCCCGCCTTTTCCTCAGAGGACTGGAACACACAGACCCCCAAATGCGGGCAAAGCACCAGAGTCCTGAGCTCCCCTCTCTCCTCCTGCAGGCATAAGAGGGAGCTCTGCCTGGGCTGGGTAGATAGTCATGTTGGGTCCTGCCCTTGGCTCTGGAGTTCTGTCATGAACAGCAGGTCCCTTAAGATGTCCCCAGGAATGACAAATGGGCTCTGCTCCCTGAAGCCAAAGGAGTGACCTTATTTTCTCAAAGAGCAGCTTCCATTTACTGAGCCCTTATTACTTGGTCTGTGTGAAGCACCCTCTGGGTTTTACTTAATCCTCACAATCACTTTGTGAGGTAGAAACTGGTTTGTCCTTATTTTGTAAGAGAAGGAAACAGGCTCCATCCCTGAACTACAGACTTGGGAGGCCAGGGGCCCACGGGATTGAATCTAGGAGAGAAGCTTCAGGATAGGACCTTAATGAAAAATTAAGGCAACCAAGGGGCATGGCCATGGCACATGACCATTCAAAAGTCAGGCTGTGCCATTTAACTGGAGGTTCCCCTGTGCCAACTGGTACATGAGGTCGTCAACAGGACACCAGGTAGCGCCAACTGTCTGGCCTCTAAGCAACTGATGTAGGGCCATTTAGGAAAGACTGAATGAAATGATACCCGCCCCAATAGTCCATACCTCAAGGGAACATAGTGTCCTGGGATGGAAATGTACTTGAAATTTTAGCTCTTCACTTGACAAATAAGTGCCTACAAGCACTGTTAGATTTTGTGGGAGCGTTTAAGACACATTCTTTGCCCTCAGTGAGGAATGTTAGCAAGCTGGGCATAAAAGTAACAGTGGAAACTAACAAACTGGAGAATCTTGCTCAGCTCAAGCTACTTTCACTACTCACTACTTTGCTCTACTTGGCTGGAGCTTTTTTTTTTTTTTTTTTTGAGACAGAGCCTTAAGCTGTTGCCCTGGGTAGAGTGCAGTGGCATTACAGCTCACAGCAACCTCCAACTCCTGGGCTTAAGTAATTCTCTTGCCTTAGCCTCCCAAGTAGCTGAGACTACAGGCGCCTGCCACAGCGCCCAGCTATTTTTTTGGTTGTAGTTGTCGTTGTTTGGAGGGCCCAGGCTGGATTCGAACCTGCCAGCTCTGGTGTATGTGGCTGGTGCCTTAGCCATTTGAGCTACAGGCACCAAGCCTGGCTGGAGCTTCTTAGTAATGAAGGACTATGACTATCTGATTTCCAAAAGAAGTCCAAAATCAAGATCATTTTTAAGAACGTAATGCAGGCCAATGTGTAGCTGCTCATTTGCAACCTCTGCTCCTCACTGAGGTCTGTCTTTTCTTCTTATACCTCCAGCACCTCACAAGTACTGGCAGAAAAAGCATGCTCAGCTGACCACGTGATGCTCACTCAAAGGAGAACCACCAGCATGGCAAAGGGTCGGCACTCTCCCCCTTATGCAGAACAACTCACGCTATGGGGGAGAAGTTTTAGCCTGGGAAATGACTAATGGAGGCATTATAGTGCAAATGAGAAAATCCTAATAAAGTTAGGGCACATAGTTTTGCTTATGTGGTGAGGCTTTTAGGTAAAATATACATTTGACAATTAACCAAGTATCCTGCTTCTTTTACTGTCTATGACCATCTCTCCCATTTATTTACTTGCCTAGTCTCTGAAGGCATTTGTTTTTCACGTCTGAAAAGGGAATTCAGGCTATGCCTAATTTGAATCCCAAATACCCCACCTATAACCTAAGAATCTTAACATAAATTGGAGGTTTTTCTAAGGTTTAAAATAAAATCAATATGTAATAAAAGTACCTGGCACACTGCCTGGCAAAGAGTTCAAGAAATGTTTACCCTTATTTCAGAGGTTTAGATCTTTTCTATAAAACACCAAAGAATATAATAGTCTACACAAAGAAGTTGTAGGGAGTCTGATTTTAGCTTAATAAATTATATTTCTGTTCACAATGCCAGCAGGCGGTGGCGCCTGTGGCTCAGTGAGTAGGGCGCTGGCCCCATATGCCGGAGGTGGTGGGTTCAAACCCAGCCCCGGCCAAAAACTGCAACAACAACAACAACAACAAAAAAACCAATGCCAGCTGGAATGAGATTATGAGCATAAATGTTCAAATAAAGCAGCAAGGGCCATTACTCAGGGGACACTGGAAGGGATTCCTACCCAGGTAGGAAGTTGGTTTCTGTTCTTAGGATGTTGTAACTACATGCACAGGATGGAAAACTACTCTTATAATACACATTAAAAAGGATGTGGCTGATCTGCACAAGTATGGAAAGGTATACAAAATAAAGTCAGGGGAAAATAAGAAAATAATAAAACCATACAACAGAAGCCAAAATTAAAAAAACAGATATATAGGCCGGGCATGGTGACTCACGCCTGTAGTCCCAACGCTGTGGGAGGCAGAGGCAGGTGGATTTCCAGTGCTCACAGAGTTCGAGAACAGCATAAGCTTGAGTGAGCCAGCTACTACCAGGAAAGAACACCGCCAGGCGTTGTGGCGGGTGCCTGTAATCCCAGCTACTTGGGAGATAACTGGCATGAGGAATCACTACAAGGAAGGACAATGAAACAAACAAACAAACAAAAAAACAGATATACTGTGTTTACAAATACTGTCCAATGTGAGACTTTATATATCACCTCACACCTTCAGTGTCAAGGCCCAAGAATTCTAGAGTACTGGACTCCTCAGCCCACCCTCCCATTATCAAATGCGTCTAACCTTGGAAGCTGCTTTAGGACACCTTCTTTTTGTCCCTCCATTTCCTGAGTCCTCCTTTTTCTTCCATCTGTACTCATTCCACTGGTGCTCTCAACTGGCCTTATGGCTCCTAAGACACTGTCCAAATACTGACTCCCAGATTTCTATCTCCAGTTTAGAACTCCTCTTGAACTCTATTATTATTATTATTTTTTTTTGAGACAGAGCCTCAAGCTGTCACCCTGGATAGAGTGCCGTGGCATCACAGCTCACAGTAACCTCCAATTCCTGGGCTCAAGCGAGTCTCCTGCCTCTGCCTCCCAAGTAGCTGGGACTATAGGCGCCTGCCACAATGCCTGGCCATTTTTTGGTTGCAGCCATCATCGTTGTTTGGCGGGCCCGGGCTAGATTCGAACCCGTCAGCTCAAGTGTACGTGGCTGGCGCCTTAGCCCATTGGGCCACAGGCACCGAGCCTCCTCTTGAACTCTAGATACACATGGGCCCTGCAGTTACCTCAATAGCTCCACCCAGATATCAAGTAGATACCTACAATTTAACACATGCAAAACTTATCTTCAGGGTGGCGCCTGTGGCTCATCGAGTAGGGCGCTGGCCCCATATACCAAAGGTGGTGGGTTCAAACCCGGCCTCGGCCGAAATGCAAAAACAGAAAAAAATAGCCGGGTGTTGTGGTGGGCGCCTGTAGTCCCAGCTACTGGGGAGGCTGAGGCAAGACAGTTGCCTAAGCCCAGGAGTTGGAAGTGGCTGTGAGCTGCGATGCCATGGCACTCTACCGCGGACAATAAACACAGCCACGGTCCCTACAAAAAAAAAAAAAAAAAAAAAAAAAAGCTTATCTTCACCCCATAACTTGCTCTACCCACAGCCTTCTAAATTGCTAACAGAATGTCCAAGCTTCTAGCTCCCCAAGTCCACAACCTCAGAGTAAAAGAATGACTGGAAAGAAGAGTCTGATTCATATGCCAGTGATCTGAAAACAAAGGCAATCCTCGATATTAGGATTTAAGACATTGTAAGATCATGAAAGTGTCTTCTGAATTAGGATTAAAGACACTGTAAGATCGTGAAAGTGTCTTCTGAAATGTTTAAAGTTAACTCATTTTAAGTTTAGGATCTGGATTTCAACGTTTTAATTTTTGAGAATAAGTCACTTTTTGCAAGCTAGCCAAACAGAATCAGCCTTAGGCAATCTAGTCTTCTAGGGATCACATTTGTGATCTTTAGCAGAATGACATCATTACACAAGGTGCTGGCAAAAGGGTTATAAACTCTAAATAACAACCCTTATCTACATTTTTCATAAGGAAACAGCCAAAAGTTCATTCTTTAAAGGCATAATATATACAGAGTATCTTGATCTGTAAAGGACACAATGAATGGTCCAAATTATATG
>CAUYRH010157999.1:0-16797 GCA_963574655.1 Perodicticus potto | reverse complement strand
TGCTTTTTATGGACACAGAGAGGCCTGAGAATTATTATGTCCTCCTGCCTATATTCAATTTGGCTTGTTTCCCTAATATATTTCAAATTTTAGAAAAGGTAAAGAAAATGAAATAAGTATTAAGAGCTGACTTTCTGTGAGGCCTATAACATTATTTCATCTCACCAAATATTCAGGTTAAGAATTTAGACTACCATTTCATTGTGGTATTCTAGGAATGATAGAATTAGTAGTGTTGTAGGGATAGCCAATTTTTTTGTTTGTTTGTTTTTTTATTGTTGGGGATTCATTGAAGGTACAAAGAACCAGGTTACAATGATTGTATTTGTAAGGTAAAGTCCTTCTTATAATTGTGCCCTGCCCACCAAAAGTGTGTCACACACCATGACCCCCCTCTTCCCTTTCTCTGCTCTGCCCTTCCCCCAACCCCCCTCCCTGTACTAGGTCATTAATTGTCTTCGTATCAGAATTGAGTACCTGGGATTCTTGCTTCTCCATTCTTGTGATGTTTTACTAAGAATAATGTGTTCCACTTCCATCCTGGTTAATAAAAAAAGATGTAAAGTCTCCAGTTTTTTTAATGGCTGAATAGTATTCCATGTTATACATATACCACAGCTTATTAATCCATTCCTGGTAGATTTTTAGACTATTTCCACATTTGGCAATTGTAAATTGAGCTATGATAAACAGTCTAGTTCAAGTGTCCTTATGGTAAAAGGAATTTTTTCCTTCTGGGTAGATGCTTAGTAATGGGATTGCAGGATCAAATGGGAGGTCTAGCTTGAGTTCTTCGAGGGTTCTCCATACTTGCTTCTAAAAATGTTATATTAGTTTCTAAAAATGTTCCCTTCTCTCCACATCCATGCCAGCATCTGCAGTTTTGAGATTTTGTGATGTGGATCATTCTTGCTGGTATTAGATGATATCTCAGGGAGATGGCCTGTTTTATAAAACTCCATACTGAGACTTGATTTTTGACCTGTGTTTAAGGTTTCTAACTTTTCTTGTATGTGTCAGGACTCTTTGTTTCAAAAGAGAGAAAACCCAACCTAAAGTGACTTAAAATATACAGGAAATTTTATTTGCTTCACATAGTTTAAAATCCAGAAGTAAGATAATAATCAAAGTTGTTTTTTAATACTTGGATTAGGTTTTAATTTTTTAAAATAACTAATTGGCAAATAAGTATTGTAATACTCAAGGTATACAGCATGATGATTTGAGACATGCATACATTATGTACTGATTACCACAGCTAAATTAATCAACACACTTTCCATCACCTTCCATACTCACTAGTTTGGGTGTGTTTTGGTAAAGACACTTAAAACCTCTTCTATCAAGTTTCAGGCAAACAATACAATATTATTAATATAGTCAAAATGATGAACATTAGATCCTCAGAACTTATTCTTTAATGAAAGTTTTCACTCTTTGGTGGCACCTGTTTTCCCCCTCCCTACTAACAACTATTTTACCCTCTGCTTCTATAATTTTGACTTTTTTAGATTCCATCTATATGAAGTCATACAGTTTTATTTCAGTTGGCATAGCATCCTCTATGTCCATCCATGTCACAAATGGTGGAATTTCTTTCTTTTTATGGTTGAATAATATTTCATTGTACACACACACACATCACACACATATTTATTTTCTTTATCCAGAATATCCTACATATTGACAGTTAATAGGATATTTAAGGTTTTTTATATCTTGGCTATGGTGAATTTAATGCTCCAATAAATAGGGAGTATAGCATTTTTTTGGCAAAGTGATTCTATTCCCTTTGAATATGCCTAGAAGTGAAATCACTGTATCATATGGCAGTTCTATTTTAATTTTTTCAAGCATCTCATGCTGTTTTCCATAATGACTATGTCAATTTGCATCCCCACCAATAGTGTACAAGGGCTCCCTTTTCTCCACATCCTCACCAGGATCAGGGTTGGTTTGATTGACATATTTAGCAGCATCACTGAAGACATGTGTTTATGTACATCTATGTGTGCGTGCATGTGTGTGTTGTCTGTAATGCTCCTCTCACCTTTGTGGGTTCTGTTTCATCCAAATGCAGGTAAACCCAAGAGGAAGGAATCGCCTGTAGAAACTCCAGGATTCCATGCCTTACCTGAAAGGAAGCTTTTCTTTAGCATTGTCTGAGAATAACAAGCAATATTCCAGGTGCCTTTGACAAGCCTTCGTCCTTAATTTAATTGGCTTAAATTGAGACACACATGCCCTATTGTGTCCCAAATCCCATGCATAATAAGTACGAGAGCTGATTGGCTTTGGTCTAGATTAGCTGGACCAATTGCTACACGGGATTGAGGAACCACCCTGATCATATTAGGCCAATTATGACTCCTCCATACAGATGGGATGGGTTTCGCTTCCCCAGTGATAAATGGGCTAATTGAGCAACATATGAAACCCAATATCATTAATAAAGAGGAAAAGGAAAACTATGGCCAGATACACAAGAGAAGAATTTTCACCTCAGTAGCTATATAGATCCTAGAGTTCCCAGATATAGAAAGTATATGATCATGGATGTGGATGTGAATATAGACATGGACATAAATATAGACATAGAGAAAGCATGTTATATAATTACAAACACGTATGTAAGGTTACATTTGGTAACTACAGAGAACCTTCAATAAAAATGATCTAGAATACTACCACTCAGACATAATAACTCAACATTTTGCTGTATACGCCATACAAATGTTTTTATGTAAGTATCTTAATATGTATAACACATGTAATTACTTTTAAAAACTAAAATAGCATCATACATGTTATCTCCATGCTTTCTCTTTTTCACTTGCCAACATATCATGAGCAGTTTCATGTACCTCACGTTAGAAATCCTCAGTATGTATGTATTATTATTACTCTTAAGCATAAGTTTTAATAGATATATAGTAGTACATGCTATGGGTATATCATAATTTGTTTAAGCAATTATTCATTGTTACACATTTGTTGATGGTGTCCATGGGATCTTGGTTCCAAGACCCCTTGAAGATAACCAAATCTGCAGACAATAAAGTCCCTTATATAAAATTATGTAGCATTTATATACAACCTATGCACATTCTCCTGTATGCATACATATTTTAAATCATCCTTAGATTACAGAAATACTATATAAATAGCTGTTACACTTCCTGTTTTTATTTGTATTATTTTGTTGTTGCCTTGTTATTTTTTTTTTTATTAAATCATGGCTGTGTACATTAATGCAATCATGGGGTACAATGTGCTGGTTTTATATACAATTTGAAATTCTTTCTTTTTTTTTTCTTATATAGTTTATTTATTTATTTATTTATTTATTTATTTTTAGTCCAAATTTCTTTTTTTAATTGAGTCATAGCTGTGTACAATAATTCAGTCATGGGGTACAGAGTGCGGGCCTCACATACAATCAGAGATATTTTTATCAACCTGATTGATATAACATTCATGATATTTTCTTTCTTTCTTTTTTTTTTTTGGCCGGGGCTAGGTTTAAACCCACCACCTCTGGCATATGGGGCCGGTGTCCTACTCCTTTGAGCCACAGGCACTGCCCACAATTTGAAATGTTTTCAACGAACTGGTTAACATAGCCTTCACGGCATTTTCTTAATTATTGTGTTAAGACATTTATATTCTACATCTAGTAAATTTCACATTATTTTTATTATTTTCAAAATATTTTTGATCTGTGTTTGGTGGGAATCTGAGGATATAGAAGACCTGCTATAGGTTTATTATCATTTCCTAATCTTCTCTCTTTTAACCTCTTTGTCAATAACTGCTAAATCCATTAACTGAATTCTTACCCCTGAGTTTTAGGCTCAAAAGTCAGACAAATCCAGGCCAACATTGTAACTTCCCCACTTACAGGTTGTGTGACTGTGGGTAAGTTGTTTGCCTTCTCTGACCTTAGTTTCCCAGTAATAGCAATAGTACTTTTCACATAAACCTGTAGTGGTAACTGTAATGTATGTAAAGTGTCTAACATACGAAAGGAACATAGCTACTATAATCATTATAATCATCACATCAATAAGAATGGAGAGTTTCTAAGTGACTAGGAGTAATAGTTCTTCCCCAGACCAATCTCATTTCCAGGAGATTTCTGGAAGAAATGACTTAAATATAAGTTTTACCATACTCGATGTATCTTTTGTTGTCTGAACCAATCTTCATGTCAAAAAGTAATAGGTAACTTACAAAATAGCATATTTTCAAAGTCAAAGAGTATTGACACTATCAACCTGTAAAGACTATCAGTCATTTAAAACGTTACAAACCTATTTTAGAAAGGTAATGATGATATTATTGGATTTTGAAATATAGTTTTGAAAATGGCATTATTTCTGAAAGTAGAAATTCACTGCCTTCCAAAAGTAAATGATGTACTTATCTTGAATTCTTTCTTGTATATATGGAGTCAATTGGATAGAACTCATGTATCCTCACGGTACCAAGTACATCTGAGTTCTAAGGGTTACTTCTTAGTAGTCTCTACAAAAAAAAAGAAAAGAAAAGAAAATCTTGAAGATCAAATACTAAAAAGAGTCAATAGCCAGAAGATCCAAAGTAAGTAGAGAGGCATTTGGAATACTTGTTTATTGTCATTCTGAAAAGCACAAATACATACCAGGCCAGAGTTTCTCAGTCTTGCCACTTTTGTCTTTTAGGGATAGATGATACTCTATTGTGAGAGACTCTCCTGTAAATTATAGAATATTTAGCAGCAGACCTGTCCCAACACCCAACACTATATACAACCTTTCTTCAGTTGTCACATGGCGCCAGGGAAATGTCCTCTGGGAGATGAAAGCAACCCTAATTGAAAAACCACTGACCCAGGATGAAATGAAGTCACACTGGTAAGTCCCCTCCTTAATTCTCCTACATAGGCAGATATTAGAAAGTACTGGGAATGTTGCAAGAAATGGTCTCCACCTTTATCCTGAGGCCCAAGCTAGAATCATAGAGAGGAGCCATGAAAATCAAAACAGAGAAAGAATGGAGACACTTTCATCATGCAACGTTTCCTCCAATCCACCTCAAATAATACTTCATTATCTTCATCTCTCATTACCCATTGCCCGTCCTATTTGGTATAAACTCCAATGAAGTAATACTCTAAACCTAAGTAAAGTGAGAGAAAGTGGAAAGAGGAGAGAGTCTATGGGGAAAATGGACCCTACAACCATGTTGGAGGGAAGCAATGAGAAAGAGTCCAAAGAGGAGAGGTTACCTTGTCGACAGAAGAGGGTGGTGTTGTGGGTTGAATTGTAGTACCCCAAAGTTGTATATGTTGAAGTCCTATGCCCTAGTACCTCAAAATATGTCTTTATTTTATAATAGGGTCATTGCAAAAGCAATTAGCTAACATGAGGTCAACTGGAATAAGGTGGGCCCATAAGCCAATTTTGCTAGTTTCCTTATTAAAAATGAGAATTTGGACACAAAGACACACTCAGGGAAAAGGGAACCATGTGAAGATTTGAGTTTCCTGCCATGTGCCAAGGAAATAACCAAAGCTAAGAGAGAAGCCTGCAGCTGATCCCTGCCCAGCACCTCCAAAGGGTCATGGCCCCTTGCCAACATCTGTCATAGACTTCTATCTGCCACAGTTAGGAGATGATAGAGTTCTGCCCTTAAGCCACTCAGTTTGTAATGCTTTGTTAGGGCAATCCTCACAAATAAAGGCAGACATGACCTTCAGAAATGGAGTCATTCCAGGTGAAAATTTGGAAAGGAAACTGAATAAAAAAGAGTCAATCTGGTTTTCCACTAACTTTGATGTGATATGAGTGGAAATATCTAGGTCAAATCAACAATAAATAAGTATTTATTTCTACATTCCTTTGGAATCAGTGTCTGGTAGAGAGTAAAATATTCATGGACTTTTACCATCTTCCTTCCTACTAAGTGTTGATTTGTGGTGGTTACTACTACTCTGGCAATACAGCATCACATCTAAATATTCTGGGTTCTAACATTCTGTGCCTCCTCCTTCAGAAATCAAGAAACTCAAGTTTAAATTCCAAATTGGTTACCTCCAAGAGGAGAATCAATCATATTTAGGAATATAATGAGCCAAAAGTTGGGGAAACCATATGGTTTCCTCTGATTGTCCAATCATGATCAAAACCTCCATTGGGACTCTCACCTCACAGTCTGCAAAGTGCTTGCCCGTATAAAGACTCACCTGTTTCTTTCAACAACACAGAGAAATAAAAGGGAAGGCTTTCACCATTGCACAGATGGGAAAACTGAGTCCTAGAGAAATTATGTGACTTTCCCAAAGGTACTGACACAGCTAATTGGAACCGGTCTGGTATCCTTTCTCTATACCAGAATGCTTTTCTGGTCATGAGAGAAATATGCCAGCACCCAGAGAAAAAAGATTCACTCTGCTCATTTTTTTAAAAAAAAGGATATTTGGTTTACTCTGTTGTGCTCTTAAGGACCTGAGCCATCTTTGGAGTTTAAGCCAGACTTAAGATCTTGATTACAACCATGGCCTTCTGGCTTCTTGACCCTCCTATTAACTTACCAGACTTGAGTCATAATTGCAGAAGATCTCGCATGGGATCTTTGACTCAGAAGAGCCTCATAAAATCTCTTCTGGGAAATTGGACTCTAAAGCCAAGTTTCACACAATTGAGGGATCTTTACAGAGTCCTGGATGAATGCTACCAAAATGTTACTTCACTACCACCTCTTGCCTAAAGGCCTTAGTATAAAAAGATGCATTTCTCATGGAGGTGCAGCAGTTTTCATACCTCAATTTCTCTTTGCCAAACAAGGTCAGGAAACTAAGCCCAGAATGTAAGGGTTATGGTTTGTTTTTATAGATTCACAAAATTTTAGTCCTGGAGATGATCTAAAAGATTATCTAGTTAAACATTGTCTCAAACTAGGGACATTGAGACCCTTAAATGAGAGCCAATTTGGCCAGTACCACATAAGGAGATGATAGCAAGGCTGATATTATAATCTAGGGTTCCTAATTCCGAATTCAATGTTCTTTCCAATATGTTAGCCTGTATCATTTGACCCACATATTTTCAAAACATCACATTGACCATCTCTTCCCTTTGTTTTTAAATCAAAACATTAACTAATATGAAGTGTCATTTGTCAACCATGGTTAAAAACTCAAAATAATCCTAGGTCCACTGTTGTCTGCCATAGTGCCTACTTCTTCAGTGTGAATTATTAAATTACTGATTTGTGTATTCAACAAACATTTATTTGAAAATAACGGGATATTATTCGTCCTGGTAAAATGTTAGTGGACTTTTACCATCTTCCCTTCTACTAAGGCAGTGGTTCTCAACCTTCCTAATGCTGCAACTCTTTAATACAGTTCCTGTGGGTCATGACCCATAGATTGAGAACTGTTATCCTAAGTGTTGATTTGAAATAATTACTGCAACTTTAGGGATATAGCATCACATCTGAATATTCTGGGTTTTAGAATTCTGTGCCTCTTCCTTCAGACATAATGAAACTCAAGTTTAAATTCCAAACTGGTCACCTCCCAGACAGAAATCAGTGAAGTTTAGGAATATAATGAGCCAAGAGTCAGGGAAACAATATGGTTTCTTTTGATTTTCCAATCATGATCAAAGCCTCAGTGGTACTCTTACCTGGCAATCTGCAAAGTACTTGTGTATATAATGACTCACCTGTTTCTTTCAATGACACAGAAAGATAATATTATGAAGGTCAGAGTACAGTAGGGGAAGAGGATTTCTACAGAATTAAAGATACACAATCAGTAGAGACAATTACATAAAAAATGAGATTTGAAGCATAAAGGAAGGAGTGACTTACATTCTAAATGTAAGTCATGGGAATAGGGAAAAGAATTCACAAAGATGATATTGGAATTGGGCCTTCAAAGCTGGGTAAGAGTCTATTAGATACAGACCTTCAAAGCCTGACAAGAGTCTATTAGATACAAAAGACAAAAGGATTTGCCAGACAGGAGAAACAGAAAAATCAAATTATAACAGCAAGAATCACCTGGAACAGAGTTGTGGCATGCATACAAGGGGGAAAGGGGAGACACATCTGAAAAGTTGGGGTGGAGCCAAAGAGTCAAGGGCCCTGAAAAACAAGAGATAGATGTAATGAGGTTGAGTTGCCACTCTATGCAAAGTAGTCACATGTAGACATGTGCTTTGGAAAGGTCACTCTGACACTACTGGAGATGACAGCTCAGAGGTAACAAGACTAGAGCCAGGAATACATTTCAAACATTTTAGTACTCCTAGCAACAGATGATTAAAGCCTAAGCTGAGGGAGTGAGGAGGAACTTTTCATATAAAGTTCATAAATCTAAAGCATACAGTTGGATGAGTTTTCATAAATTTATTATACACTCATGGTACCATCGTCCAAAGCAAAATATTTAACATTTCCAGCCCCTGAAGGTTCCCACGTACCTTGTTATACCAACTTCAATAGAGGCAACCACTACACTGATCATTAAAGAACAGTTCTTGTTGTTATTGAACTTAATACAAATGAAATTACAAAGCACATACATTTTTCTAACTTTGTAAATTAAACATTCTCTGAGATTCATTTGTGTTGTTGCATTAACCAGTATATCATTCCTTTTATCATTGAGAAGGATTCTATTGTATTGGTATAACACTGTTTATCTATTTACCTCTTGACTGACATATAGATTTCTAATGTTTGGCTATTAGGAATATAGGGGCTATGAAAATTCATGTACAATTTTTTTTTGTGGACATCTGTTTTCCTTTCTATTATGTAAATATCTGGGGATGGAATTCGCCTTTTTAATTCTTGCTATTCTAATGCATATGCAGTGACATTTCATCATGGTTTTAATTTGCATTTCCTTGAAAACTAATAACATTTAACTCCTTTAAAAGTGTTGGTATATATTTCTGTCTGTCTGTTTAAAATTTTGTTCATTTTAACTGGGTTGCATATCTATCATTATTAAGGACACAAAATTTTTTAAATTGTTATATTCCCTTGAAGAATTTACTTCTTTACATTTATGAAATAATCACTTTGTTTTCTAGTAAGAAATACGTATTTTGTTCTGCAAAATCCTTTTTAGTGTGTAACTGATATTAATCCAGCCAACCCAACATTCTTCTGACTGAAATTAACATGGTTTACTTGTATCAATTCCTTTACTTTTAAACTGCTTTTGTCTTAATATTTAAAATGTGTTTTTTTTTTATTTTCCTTTAAGGAGAATTTGCTAAGGTTTTTCTTTTTTAATCCAATTTGGCAATCTCTGACTTTCAATTGCAATATTTATAGTATTAAACTCAATGTGAATTTTAAGATGTTCAGGTTTATATTTATCATCCTCCTTGTGTTCTAACTGCCCCATGTGTTCTTTTTTTTTCATGCCTTTTTCAAAACTCCCTTTATCTCCTTTGTTGACTTATTAGCTATACATTTGTGGGGGGAGAGAAGGAGGAGATTGCTTTAGCATTTTTACAAACTTAACTTATTGCAATTAACGTCCAGTGATATAATACAACTTTCCATATAGGGTAAGAAATTTATAATAGTGTAATACTATTTTCTCTTCCCTGCTTCTTCAATATTGCTGTTTTATATCCAACACTGTATTATCATTTTTCTAAGAAGTCAATTCTCTTTTTCAAAGACTTAATTAGGAAAAATCTTATAAATGTACTTACACAATTAAGATTTTCTGGTGCTCCTCATCCCCTTGTGTAAATTGACATTTATATTAGGTACCATTTCCCTTCTACCTGAAGAACTTTCTTAAATACTATATTTCTTACACTTCAGCCCTGCTAAATTCTTTCAGCTGCTATATGTATAAATGAGCCTTTATTTTGCCTTCATTTTGAGAATGGGTTTAGAATTCTAGATTGACAGATTTTGTCTGTGAGTTTTATCTGTAGGTATTCTAAAGACAATTCTCCATTGTCTTTGCACTGCTGCCTCTCCCAGCTTTCTTATCCCACATGTAATGAATGGGATGCTTTTCGGATGTTTTCCTTTATCCCCAGTTTTAAGCAATTTTATTACAATCTATTTTGCAGTTTTTTCCATGTTTCTTATACTTGAGTGTCTTTGAGCTTCTTGGGTATGTAGGTTTATACTTTTCATTGAATTTGGAATATTGTTGCCATTATTTCTACAAATATTCTCTGTCACTCTCTCTGTCCCTTCTTTAGTAACTCTACTTATTTGTAAATTAAATTGTTTAAACTGGTTCTACCACAAAGTTTAAGTTGTTTAAAATGGTTCTACCATTTTTTCTGCCACAAAAAATAGCCAGGCGTTGTGGCAAGTGCCTGTAGTCCCAGTTATGTGTAAATTAAGTTGTTTAAACTGGTTCTAACACAAAGTTTAAGTTGTTTAAAATGGTTCTACCACTTTTTCTGCCACAAAAAATAGCCAGGCATTGTGGCAAGTGCCTGTAGTCCCAACTACTTGGGAGGCTGAGGCAGGAGAATCACTTGAGCCCAAGAATTGGAGGTTGCTGTGAACTGTGATGCCAAACACTCTACCGAGGGTGACATAGTAAGACTCGGTCTCAAAAAAATAAAAATAAAAACAAAAAACAAAAAAAAAATTAACTTGTTCTACAACTAACTGTAGTTATTTTCTATTAATTATATTCTCTTTCTTTTGATTCATCCCAAATAGTTTTCATTCTTTGACTTTGGGTCTTTTACTCTTCGGCGTCTATAGTGTTAATTTTATCTAGTATATTTTTCATTTTACACACAGTTGTTTTGCTGTCAATAAATTTGGTTTGAATCTTTTAGACATTTACTGTATTTCTGCTGAGTTTTTTGAATGTATAGAATTGTGTTATAATAATTGTCCTCATGTCCTTGCCTGATATATCTAATATCTGGTTTTATTTCTGGGCTGGCTTCATCTGGTTGGTTTCCCCATAGTAGAGATTATATTTTTTGACCAGTTTGCATACCTGTTTTTTTAATTGTTTAATGACAGATATTATAATTTTTACCCTGTTTCATGATACATCAATTTATAGATTTGTTTCCAGTAAACACCCATGTACTTTGTTCTGGAATGCAGTTAAGTTACTTGGAAGCAGTTTTATCTTTTGGAGTCTTTCTGTTAAGCTTCATTAGGTGAGACCGAAGCATTTCCAAATCAGGACCAGTTATTCCCCAATACTGAAGCAACACTAGTCTGCATACTTTATCCAGAAACATGTGAATCAAGAGGTTTTCTGCCAGGCTCAACAAGCACTAATTCTAGCCCAATGTGACTGTGACATCTTGTCTGTTATCCTTTCAAGTGGTTCTTTCCCAGACTTTAGACATACAAGATAATCACTAATCAGCTGATTATTCAAAGAGGAATCTCTGCAGATGTCCAAACTTCTATCTTTGTGCAGCTCCCTCCTTTCCAGTTCCACATTCTTCAAACTTTAGCAACCTTCTTCTCCCAAGACACTCAGAGATATCTCTTCAACCCAAGAATCTTACCCAGCTCAGTTTAGGTTTTTCTTCAATGAACTTCAGCCTGGAAACTTTCTCAAAGAAGCAATATGAATAAATTATAGAGTCCATCTTATATATTTCTGTTTTTAGGGGCCACTGACCTTTCTTAAATCGTGTCTAGTGTCTTGAAAACCTTGTTGTCCTTTTTGGCTGTTGCTTGTGCTTTTTTTAGACACGAGGGTAAATCTGTTTCTTGACACCTTGTCTTGGACAGTAATATAAATCTCTTTTATTATGGATCTGTTGAAGTTATTTATTCAGATATAGTTTCTTCATCAGATATGTTTTGTGAGTACACTGTCACAGTTGTGCCCTACCTTTTCATTTTCCTAATAGGATCCTCTGGAAAGCAGAAGATTTTACTTAAATGAAGTCCAATGTACCACCTTTTTAATGGTTAGTATCTTTTGTGTACTAAGAAATTTCAACATAATCTAAGACTATAATGATACTATACTTTGCTTTCTTCAAAAAAACTTTAAAGTTTTTATGCATACCCTTGGGCCTAAGATATATCTCTAATTAATTTTTATATAGGTTATAAGGTAGGACTCAAGAGTCATTTTGCTCCATATGAATGTCCAGTTGTTTCAGACCTTCTAAAAAAGCTCTCCTGTTCTTATTGAGTTACAGTTGGCACCTTTGTCTTAAGCATATTGACTATTTAATTATGAGTCTATCCTTATATCACCAGATCACAGTCCCTGAATTACTGTAGCTTTACAGTGAATGTTGAAATCAGCTAGTGTAGGTCATCCAGCTCTATTCCTCTTCTCCAAAGATTTCTTGGCCACTTTAAGGCCTCTAGAGTTCTAAGCACATACAGCCATCTTTTCAATTTCTACAAAATTATGTGATGCAATTTTGATTGTAATGCATTGGCTCTATGTGAATTTTGAGGTAACTGACAGGTTAGGTATGCCTCAGACTCTCACTCGCATCCTTGGTTAGTAGTCATCAGCCCACAAAGCAAAATGTGTTTCGCATCATCCTTCCCGCCACGAATTTCCCTGGGAAGTTTCCACAACAGAGGCCACTCCCATAAAAAAAGTCGTCTACTTGTTTCTGAAGCAAGATGAATTAAAACTCTTTTTAGTAAAGATAGTTTTGTTTAAATTTGCATTTAGATTATAATAGAATTAAAGCAGTGCTAAAATCTTGCATTTGATATTTAGATCACCCTTAACCATAAAGATATTTCTTGTAAGAGACATAGAGAATGTTGAGAGACTAACACTTATTAAATCACAAGCCTCACATTAATCCACATGATAAATTGCCAACATATTCTTTCCATTAAACAAAGAGAGAACACATCATTTGAGAGACTTCAAAGCCTGAGGCCTAAATTTACACAGTTAATGAGGGCCCTCAGATAAGACGTACTACTTTCTATGTAACATGATTGTAACCGTCAAATGCTTTTATATTCAATATTTTTCCTTGAGACAAGATCCCCCTTTCTCACCCAGGCTGGAGTACAGTGGCACCGTCACAGCTCTCTGTAACCACAAGCTCCTGGACTCAAGTGGTCCTCCTGCCTCAGCCTCCTGAATAACTAGGACTACAGGAGCACAAGACCATACTTGGCTAATTTATTCTTTTATTTTTTTTTTTGTTTGTTTTTTGTTGGGGGGATTGTTTTTTTGGTAGAGATAGGGTCTCACTGTTTTGCTAGGAGACCAGCCATCTCCAATTGCTGGTCTAAACTGATACTTTTACCTCAGTCTTAGAAAGTCCTGAGATTATAGATGTGAGCCACCATACTTGCCTTACAATATTTTATAACATGCTCTGAGTAATACTATAAAGAAGTCAGAAAAGTATCTTCTTTGCAGACGGCAGGACTAAGAATCAAGGGCTTAAGTGATAGGTCTGTGGTTACAAATTCACCACCAAAATATAGTAACAGGTCTTGTGGCTCATAGTTACGCAATCTGCTATGATAATATACTCTTACTTCACAGCAGAAAGCCATTTCCAGGCACTGTTATTACGTTTAACATAAGGTCTATGAGCACTCACCTTAATTTTAGAGAGCAACAGAAGGCTAGGGAAAATAGAGATGAGTATTTCTTTCATAGACCAAAGGAAAAAAATGACCACAGTATTGATCTACTACTATCAAAGTAATGGATGTTTTAGAATTGGATAGGTGGAAATCTATAACAATTTGTCTGGCTGTTGTGGTGCTTATGACTAGTAGAAACACTGTGTTTGAGTAAGCATTTCATTTCAATCACTGTAAAGCAACTGACTGCATTTTAACTTTCTCTCTAATTCATTACGTGATTTTTTTTCCCTCATGACTTGTCTTATAAGTAGACTGAAATTAAATCTGTTTCTCATTATAAATCAAAGATATCAACTTGTGATAAAAGAATGAATAGGTTAATTGAGTCTTATTGATTTTTTTTTTTTTTTTGTAGAAACAGAGTCCCACTTTATCACCCTCAGTAGAGTGCCATGGCATCACACAGCTCACAGCAACCTCTAACTCCTGGGCTTAGGTGATTCTCTTGCCTCAGCCTCCCCAGTAGCTAGGACTACCTGCGCCTAGCCACAAGGCCCGGCTATTTTTCTGTTTTGCAGTTCGGCCGAGGTCAGATTTGAACCCGCCACCTTCAGTGTATGGGGCTGGTGCCCTACTCGATGAGCCACAGGTGCCACCCGAGTCAGATTGACTTTTTTATCAACTAATCCTTTCTTATATAGTCTGAGCCCTTTACATAGCCCCAGTCACTCACAAAGTAATGCTATTATTCCAGATACTATGTAATAAGAGCATAAATGAAGGCAGTATCAGTAATAGTGAAGAGAAGTGTCACAGTCCCTAATACATACCAGGTGTCCAGTGAATGGGAATGAATAAATATGTTCATATTCAATTAACATTCATGTAATTGGATTGCAAGGACATTATGAGAGGTGGGCTAGGGGAAAAGGATGAGTCAAAGATGACTTCTGTGTTTCTGCTTTGGTAATAACTGTGATAGGAAATCAGGAATATGAAAAAGATTCTAAGGAAGAGATGATGAGTTTGCTTTTAAAATTAATCAGTTTGAAAGGTTTGTGGGACCTACATATGCAGATGTCTTAGATAACTGAATGATTGGGTCTGGAGCACAAGAAAGCTCTCTGGGCTTGATATTTATACTCCAGTATCATCTTTTTATATGCAAAAGATAAAAACCAAGGGGTGAATAAGGATCATTTATTCATTCATAGATTATGTATTAAGACATCAGGCTACTTATTTTCTGAAATAAGAGGACCAGATGTCAAAATTCTTAGGGGAAATCAATGTTTACTAATTGTAGAAAAAGTTAACTTTTAAGCATTGATAAAGTTAGTTTTTTAAGTCAGAATTTCTTTCTATCATTGAGATATTTAGCCACATTACATGAACTCCAGCTGTCTTTTATACCTTGGTGTCTTCCCCACCAGAGTTTAGAGAAGGTATAAGGCCTTATAGCTTTACGACATGCTTTTTACATTCACATCCTATTATCCAGTTACCTGAACTACATAAGTTAGGATTTAGATTTCTTTAAAAAACCCTGCTAATGACCTGCCTAACATTTGTTCACATTCTCTCCTGGCAGAAAGCTAACATTGCTGAGGTTTTCAATATTCCTCAATAACTCAGCTTTGGCCCCAAATGTGACTCCTGATGAACCTATGCCCATATCAACCTCTGGAAATGTTTTTCATTAATAAAATTGGAGAGAAGAGGTACAACTGGGATGTAGCACATAGAGGCCAGGCATTTTTCTAAGTATCCTAAAACACGCAAAATAACGTGTAATAACAAAGAATTATCAAGCTCTAAGAGTCAATATGCTAATACCCAACAAGTTCCTATAAAGAAGCATGAACAAACCTTTAATTTGAATCAAACTAAAAGGAATGTCCACAATCTAAAATTTTAAATTTGAGATGTAGAGCAGAGCAGTACAGAGAGCCACCAGTGAGCTCCACTTCCTGTCCTTATAAAATTCCTTCTCCTTGAATGTAGGTCTGGCCCACCAAGTCACTTTTAATGAATGTAATATGTCAAAAATGATGTACTATCACTTTTGAGATTAAATTATAAATAGCCTTCAATGTTTAAAGTTCTCTCTTACCATCTCAGATCTCTTGTCCTAGGGAAAGCCAGCTGCCACATGAGGCAGCTCTGCAGAGAGAACCATGTGGAAAGGGACTGAGGCTTGCCAAAAATTATATGAGTAAGCTTGGAAGCAAGTGTCTCTCTGGTCAAGCCTTTAAATGAGACCACAGCTCTGGTTGACAACTTGACTGTAACCTCATGAAAGTCACCGAGCCACGGTGCCCAATTAAGCCACACTCATATTTCTAATTCATAGAACTATGAGATGCTACATGTTTGCTCTCTTAAACTACTATGTATTAGGGTAATTTGTGAAGAAACAGTGGATAACTTATATAGGCAGCGACATCTGTAAATATTTGCACCTGTCAACACAATAAACTAACGTAGACCTTTTTTGCTACCATTTTCACTATTTCTATGGCAAGAACTGTGTATTTATTGAAAAAATCTCAAGGTCATGTTTCACTATCCTAGACATCATTCTGTATTGGCTCTGTGTACTATGAATATTATTTTACATATTAGTCAGAAACAAAAGAGAAGTAGAAAGAAAGTAGTGATTGGATTCAGACATATCTCAATTTAAATCCCAACCTCTCCACTTACTTGCGTGACCATGGTCAAATCGAATAATCCCTTTGAACCTGGGTTTTGTCATTTGCAAAAGTGCTGATAAGA
Source organism: Perodicticus potto (assembly GCA_963574655.1). Lineage (NCBI taxonomy): Eukaryota > Metazoa > Chordata > Mammalia > Primates > Lorisidae > Perodicticus > Perodicticus potto. The sequence continues at coordinate 462 of CAUYRH010157999.1, read as the reverse complement.
GCTATAATATGACAAATAAAAAATACAACTGGACCATGAACAAGAAGCTACTAATCTACTCAGGAAACCTCAGAGAAAGCATTCCAGCCAAAATGGTGTTCAAGCAAATTCAAAAAGGATGAACAGAGTTTACCAAGCAAAAATGGAAAGTAACAACATTCTTGGTGTGGCCAAAGCTTAGACAAATGTCTGGCAACTTTGACAGGCTGAGAGATTATGAGGTTTAAGAGGAAAGTAACAAGGGATGGGTCTGAAGACATTAACAGAATTCTGATTATATCAGTTGCAGAGAAATCTTGGACTCATTTATAAAAATGATTGTAACTCATTAATGCACTCAGGGGGATAGTGAAATAACTACATTTGTACTTTGGGAATATCACTCTAACAGCTGTAAAATTTACAAGATAGTGAACTTTGTTTAGGAGATCTAAATAATAAATATTTTGCGGCTCGGCGCCT
>CAUYRH010157987.1:0-24846 GCA_963574655.1 Perodicticus potto | reverse complement strand
TATTTTACTGACTTTTTCAAAAGACCAGCTTTTTGATTTATTGATAGGTTGTATAATCCTTCTGTTTTCAATTTCATGTAATTCTGTTCTAATTTTGGTTATTTCTTTTCTTCTGAGTTTGGGATTGGAATGTTCTTCCTTTTCCAGTTGCTTGAGATGTCCCATTAAGTTGTTAACTTCCTCTCTTTCCGTTTTCTTGAGGAAAGCTTGCAGTGCTATAAATTTCCCTCTTAGGACTGCCTAGCCAGTATCCCAGAGGTTCTTGTAAATTGTGACTTCATTATCATTTTGTTCCAAAAATTTGGTAATTTTCTTCTTAATCTCATCTCTGACCCAGCTGTTGTTCAGCATAAGGTTATTTAGTTTTCATGTTTTTGTATGAGTATGCAGATTCCTGTTGTTACTTAGTTCAACTTTTATTCTATGATGGTCCGAGAAGATGCAAGGAATAATTTCTATTCTTTTAAGTTTGCTGAGGTTAGACTTGTAACCTAAGATGTGATCAATTTTGGAGTATGTTCCATGGGGTTATGAGAAGAATGTGTATTCAGTTTTGTTATGATGAAATGTTCTGTAGATGTCTGTTAAATCCAACTGTTGAATGGTTAAGTTTAAATCTGAAATTTCTTTGCTGAGTTTCTTATTGGAGGATCTATCGAACACTGCCAAAGGAGTGTTAAAATCTCCAACTATTATGGTGCTAAAGGAAATCAAGTTGCTCATGTCTTTTAGAGTCTCTTATAAATTGAGGCGCATTCTGATTGGGTGCATAAATGTTAATAATTGAAATCTCATCATGTTGAGTGTTACCCTTAACAAATATGAAGTTACCATTCTTATGTTTCCCTACTTTTGTTGGTTTGAAGACTTTTGTATCTGCAAATAAAATCGCAACATCTGCTTTTTTGTGATTTCCATTTGCCTGAAATATCGATGACCATTCCTTCACCTTGAGTCTATATTTATCCTTTAAGGTAAGATGAGATTCTTATATGCAGCAGATATCTGGCCTGAGTTTTTGAATCCACGGTTAGCCAACCTGTGCCTCTTTAGAGGACAATTTAAGCCATTCACATTAATTGAGAATATCGAGAAGCCTGATAGACATTTGAGTATTGAGTTTTTTGAAAGTCCAGTGGAAATTTTTAATCCTTTTGCCACTATGGAAGTTGGAATTCGATCAAAAATTTCGGAGTGAGTTTACTTTGGTCATAGAGGATTGTGGTGGTCATTAAGGAGGATAGGTCTGAGAATATCCTGGAGAGCTGGTTTAGTTATGGCAAATTTATTCAACAAATGTATGTCATTAAAGTATTTAATTTCTCCATCATAAATGAAACTCAATTTAGCTGGATACAGGATCCTGGGTTGAAAATTATTTTGTTTTAGGAGATTAAAAGTCGATGACCACCCTCTTCTAGCTTGAAAGGTTTTAGCAGAGAGATCCGCAGTCATTCTAATATTCTTCCCCTTGTAGGTTATGGTTTTCTTACATCGGATGCTTTAGTGAGCCTGCAGAATTTCCTCCTTCATATTAACTTTGACGAAGTTAATTATAATGTGTCTGGGAGATGTCTTATTCGGTTTGAGTCATGCTGGGATTCTGAAACTGTCTTTTGTCTGAATTTCAGAATCTCTTGGCATGTCTGGGAAGTTTTCTTTGATTGTCTCATTTAGTAGAGCATCTGGGCCTTTCAACGCCACTTCGTTGCCTTCAGAAATTCCTATAAGGCGAATATTGTTTTCTTTGAATTATCCCAGAGCTCTCTGAGAGAATGTCCATTTTTGCTCTCCACTTTTCTTCCTCTTTGAGCCTTTGGCAGTGTTCAAAAGCCTTGTTTTCAGTGTCAGAAATCTTTTCTTCTGCCTGGTCCATTCTGTTACTGAGGGATTGTACTGTATTTCTCAGATCTTTGAGGATTGCAAGTTCTTGTTGCAGTGTGTCAAAATCTTTGGTGAATTTGTCTTTGAATTCATTGAATTCTTAAGGCAACTTTTGAAATGCTCCTTGAATTTCTAATTCCAACTTTACCTCCATTCTGTTAAACTTATTTGCAGTCCAAATTCTGAATTCAATTTCTGACATCTCAGCCATTTGTTTATGAATGGGATCTTCTGGTGTGTCCACCATGTCTTTCCTTGGGTGAGTTCATCTACTCTGATTATTCCTGTTGCCTGAGTATTTCCACTGATTCTGCCCCATGGTTATTTTACACCTTCTTGCCTCTGCCCCCTTGGACCTCTGTCATCTTAATTGCTTCAGTTTGTTTTGGGAATATAAAAGCTTTCTTTCTCTAGTGATTCTTTTCTTTTCCCCAAGTCACCTGCCTTAAAGACCAGATTTTGTACTTATAACTAATTCTTAATACATATAAAAGAAATGAGAAAAAAACAGAGTTGTTGATTTGCATGGAATCTCTGTAGAGTTTATCAGTGTTTCCTTCTTTCATTGGTGAAGCCTCCTGTATTTTATAGTTGAAAATTATCTCTGATCACTCATAATCCAGATATTTTTATGCATTTCATAATATATTCCCTGTATCAAAAAGCCATGTCAGCAATGAAGTTCTCTTGGTAGCAATATGTAGTCACTGTGTGTCATTAATAATAAGTGAATTACTTGTATTTATGTGTATGTGTTTTTACATGATCTGTTTTTCTTTACATATGCTGTTTACCTAGACAGGTATGGTGCATTGTGATACAGCAGTTGGAACTCCTGACTATATATCACCTGAAGTTCTGAAGTCACAAGGGGGTGATGGTTACTATGGGCGAGAATGTGATTGGTGGTCAGTAGGTGTTTTCCTTTTTGAGATGCTAGTGGGTAAGTAAATATTTTAACTTGTTCTTTTTTCAAAACCTTTCTCATAACACTTGATTTCAGTTAAGAACTTGAGAATATAAAGAAATTAATTGCCTATGTCCTGGCACAATGATTGAATAGAGTAAGTAGAACTTGAAAAACAATAGAATGTATATTGCTAAGAAGTATTTCTTCAGTAGACCTTCAATTTAGAAAATATTGGAACAAGAAGTTTACGACTTCAGTGGGCCTCCACTCTAGGATTCTTCTTAGCAATCATGCTACAAATATTTTAAATAAAGACCATGTATATTTGCTTTGTTAGTAATAGAGAACTGCAGATACTCTTTAGTTTATGTAATTGATTTTGTAAATTGTAACCATTCTATTTACTACTAGTATATAGATTTTGTTTGTAATTCCATTGAATTGAATCATAGATATAGTTATTGACCATTTAATTATTAAGATAAATATATTTCATAGTATTATTTCAATTTTTTGAAAACTCAGGGGCAAATTCAATTATTTCTTTTCTTTGACCAAGTCAAAATTTGAAAGGCTGCAGTATTTCAAACATTTTTTATGTGGTAGATTTTATTTGTAAGCTTTCCCATTCCTAAAGTACTAGGGTCACAAAAATATCTTCTGGCTAAGGAAACCGGTGACTTGACTTGTGAGGCTTGGGGATGAGAAAAAAATGTAGCTAAATCTAGTTCCCAGACTAATGTAATATGGCTGATAGCATTATATGGAATGGCTTTAGATTTGAAAATATATTTTTGAAGTTAAGGAACTTATTTTCTAGAAGATGACTCTAAAATAAATTAATAGTACACAATCTGTATGATTACTGCTAAAAATGAAAAAAAAATGGTAAATTCTCAATTTAAACAATAATTACTGTGGAAATTTTTTGTGGCATAAATTGCCTTCTTTTGATGACCATCCTATGCATTGATCTTGTATGCTTAGTTTCACATCATAGTATGTCCTGCTTTGTTTTGGTCTAGCTCTTTGCATGTACCATACTTAATAGTCCTACGTAGCTGTCTGTTGTCCCAACTCTAGACTGATCTGACGATGCATTAGGTTGTATCTTCTGATCTTTTGAAAGTAGAGTATATTCTGGTATTTGCCTAGGCAAACTCCTACTAGGGACTTAGCAAATAAGCTGCTTCAGAGGAAGTAATTTGGCTTATTTGAAGAGACTATTTAAATTCTTACTGCTGTTGTCAACTCAGTTGAATTTAAAGTTTGAATGGCAATGATTTGCAGTGTTCTGAGACTACTGTGGTGCTCAGGTTGGTTGGCACTGGACTACACTTAAAGGATTCTCAGTTAAAAATGGCACTAGGACAATCTTGAATTTAAAGTTTTCCTCTGCCTCCTTTTGAAAACAAAAAGTAACTACCTGAATACTTGGAAGTTTTGGAATTGATGATTTGAGAAGGTCCGGTTTTAATTATAGTTACTTGTAGTATGAGCAGACTGGCAGGGCCTTTAACGCTGTGTCTTAAATGAGCACTGGCCAAAATGGTGCTTTTAGCTCTTTCTGTCTTTATGCTTGCTTCCGTGCCTCTTTATTACAGCACTAGCCATCAGGAACACTGCATTGGGAAACCATTTCTGCCCCTTCTCTACTTTGTTTGTCATCTTAAGCAAGTCACATTTTATCTCTTCGGACTCAGTTTGCTCCTGTGTCCGGTCTGTCATGATGGAAATGACTTACATCTGTGCTGTTCACTGTGGTAGCCCCTGGCCGCATAGAGCACTTAAAATGGGATAATATAACTAAGGAATTGCAATTTTTGTTTGATTTAATTTCACTTTAAATTGCTACATATGGCTATTGGCAACTGCATTGGATACACAGCCTAAGAGAGTAATTTCAAAATGCTGATCCGAGGGTGGTACTTGTGGCTTAAAGGAGTAGGGCACTGGCCCCATATACTAGAGGTGGCAGGTTCAAACCTGGCCCTGGCCAAAAATTACAAAAAAAAAAAAAAAAGAAGGAAAGAAAGGAAATGCTGATCCAGCTCAAGTATTAAACGATCTGACTTTACTTACAAATTTTTCTCTTCAACTATTCAGTAAATTATTTCACATTTAAATATTAGATGAAAAGTATTTAATTTACATTCTCTGTCTAAGTATCTTCTTTCTTGAAATTTTAGGGGATACTCCTTTTTATGCAGATTCACTTGTAGGAACATACAGCAAAATTATGGATCACAAAAATTCACTGTGTTTCCCTGAAGATGCAGAAATTTCTAAACATGCAAAGAATCTCATCTGTGCCTTCTTAACAGATAGGTAATGTACATTGAATTTCTTTATAGAGAAGCCCTTTTGTTCATTGTTTAAAGTTGTAGAAATAAAAGCATACTTAACTTATTTACATATGAAATCATATGAAGTCTCTTTCATTATTATTGTTGGTGGTGGTGGTGGTGTTATTACACTTAATTCTGGTTCACCCTTTTCCTACCACTAAGCCTGGTGTTGGGTTACCCTCCTTGTTTTGTGTTTACAGCCCAATTGTAATCTAACTCTAACCGTAAACCTCAGTCTAAAAAGGCAAAAAATAGTACTTAGTAGAATAATGCATTTGAAAAAAAAGTTTGTATTATTGACATTGACCCTCTCAGATGGTTAATTCATATAACTCTTGATGGTATGATGGTACAGCTTTTGAGAGGAGAACATTTTGTGTAGAGAAGGACTCAAAAGGGTGGAATTTGTAAAACTATTTGTATTTGGTCTTCTTCCCAACCCTTTTTTATTTGTATTTGAATATGAGTATGTCTATCCTAGAAATTCTGTATTTTAAAAAATGAAATAGATGAACAAAAGTGTAAAAACCTACATCAAAAAGTAAAGGTAGAAGCCAGGCACAGAGGCCCATGCCTATAATCCTAGCACTCTAGAAGGCCAAGGCAGGTTGATTGCTGGAGCTCAGGAGTTCAAGACCAGCCTGAGCAAGAGCAAGACCTTGTTTCTAAAAATAGCAGGGCATTATGGCAGGTGCCTCTAGTCCTGGCTATTCAAGAGGCTGAGGCAGGAGGATTGCTTGAGCCCAAGAGTTTGAGGTTGCTATGAGCTATGATGCCACAGCACTCTAGTCAGGGCAACAAAGTGAGACTATCTCAAAAAAAAAAAAAAAAAAGTAAAAGTAGAAACTTGATTAAAGAGTAAAGGTACCTATTTAATTTTTTCCCCCTTTGGGCTTTCTATTCAGTTTTTTTCTGATGTCCCATTTTATATTTGTGATAGGAGTCATCTTGTGAAGGTATCAGCACATGCAAGAGGGTGTTTGTGCCCTAGCTCAAAATTTTACTAATCAGCTTTTTGACCTTGAAAAATTATTTTGCTTTTAGGTAGGATAATTGTACTCATCTATAAAACAGTGGACTCAAAATAAATAACTAGGGATATTTCTAGCTCTAGCATGCTATGATGTCTCAGCACGCCTTATTGTCTGTTGGCTGGTCGCTGTTACAGGCAACATTGTGGTGACTGTCTTCACACATTCGTCTTCATGTACTTTTTATAGGATAAAATCTTGAAGGTGAAATTCTGGGATGCACTTTTTAAAATTGAGTATTATTACAAAATTGACCCTCAAAGAAGTTCTATCAACATGTATTTCCATTAACAATTAATTGTTTCCTCTCATCAAACTGTATATTATAAAACATTTTCTTTTTTTCGAGGTGGGGCAGTCTCACTATGTCACCCTGCGTAGAGTGCTGTGGTGTCACAACTCACAGCAACTTCATACTCTTGGGCTTAAGCAATTCTCTTGCCTCAGCCTCCAAAGTAGCTGGGACTGTAGGGACCTGCCGCAACATCTGGCTATTTTTTTGTTATAGTTGTCATTGTTGTTTAGCTGGCCTGGACCAGGTTTGAACCCACCAGCCCCAGTGTATGTGGCCAGCACCTTAATCACTGAGCTATGGGTGTCAAGCCCTCTTCTTATTTTCATTAGAGGCAAGAAAGGTTTTTTCCCCCCCATCAGAGAGGATGTATTTATCAATTATTTATAGAGTAAAACTTTTAAGACTCATTAATTATCCCTGTTTTGGGAGGCTGAGGCAAGAGGATCACTTGAAGACAGGAGTTTGAAAACAACCTGAGCAATATCTAAGACCTCTTCTCTACAGTTTTTTTTCTTTTTTAAATTGCTGTGTGTGGTGGTACATACCTGTAGTCTCAACCACTTGGGAGTCTGACTAATGCAGGAGGATTGCTTGCACCCAGGAATTTAAGGTTGTAGCGAGCTATCATGACACTTCTACACTCTAATGTGGGCAACAGAGTGAGACCCTGTCTCAGAACAAACAAACACACTTTTTAATTATATGATTAATGAACAGTTAATACTGATAAACTGAAAATAAAGTAGAAGTGATGGCTTGGTGCCCGTAGCACAGTGATTATGGCACAGCCACAGCTAAACAACAATGACAACTGCAACAAAAAAAAATAGCTGGGCATTGTGGCGGGTGCCTGTAGTCCTAGCTACTTGGGAGGCTGAGGCAAGAGAATTGCTTAAACCCCAAAGTTTGGGTTGATGAGAGCTGTGACGCTGTGGCACACTGCCGAGGGTGACATAGTGAAATTCTGTCTCAAAAAAAAAAAAATAATAATAATAAAATAAAATAGAAGTGATGATTTATATATTAAGACATGGAGATAAGATATGCTATCTTTGAAAAAGAAGGGAGATATCTCTTTCTAGAAGATGGAGTAGATGAAGAATAATATACCCTGTTTGATGTGCGCACTAAATGGGATTAATGGGGATGATCATAATTTGTACTGAATGATAAATTATAAAACAGGATATATCATTTATTAGTGAAAGGAGTACTGTTCATGAAAGATTTGCTTTAGCAATTTCTAAAGTTTGCAAGTTTTCCTGTTTACATTAAACATAGTTCTAGGGGCTCTGTGTTCAACATAAAACAGATACTCTTTTCCCAGGCAGTCTTTACTGAAGACTTAGAGGGTCAGAGAATGAAATTCTTTGTAATTTTTTTTTTTTGTATTCAGAAAATGATAACTTTAATATAAATGTAGGGATAGAATTTATCAGAGCAAATGTGGATTGTTTCAAATATATGTGTTCTTTTTCTATCTTCTTCTTTTTTAATCATAGCTCACTACATCCTCAAACTTCTTGACTCAAATAGTCCTCTTGCTTCAGCCTCCCGAGTAGCCGAGACTACAGCTGACATCACTATGCTCAGCTAATTTTTGTATTTTTTATAGAGACAGGATCTGGCTATGTTGTTTCCCAGGCTGGTCTTGAACTCTTGGCCTCAAGTGATCCTCTCACCTCAGCCTCTGAAGGTGCTAGGAGTATAGGCATGAGCTACCATGCCCAGCCTATAATGAGTTCTCTTTAAGAAGGGAAGAGATTTTTAAAATATGTTACTAGTAGAGAGGCCTTAAGTAACTATTCTATGATAAAAGTTACACCTATGTATCTTTACATCCTGAAGTTAGTGGGTCATGTGGTTTTGGCACTTAAAGGTGAATGTTTTTACTTGAAGATCTCGTGTACTTTTCATTTGATGCAAAATAGAGGTGAAAATACATATCACTTTTCCATGACATTTATTGCATCATAGTCTACCTAGAGAGATCATACTATAAAATTGGGATTGCTTATTTTTGAGAAACACTTAAGCTAAACCTTTTCATTAAAATATCTTACTGATTTGTGATCTTCATTTTGGTTAAATTGTTGAGATAAGAGTAAATATTTTTATTTTTTTGTAGTTTATTTTTATAATATAATCTCTAACTGCATTGTTTAGGGATGTACGACTTGGGAGAAATGGGGTAGAAGAAATCAAACAGCATCCTTTCTTTAAGAACGATCAATGGAATTGGGATAACATAAGAGAGAGTAAGTTAATAAATCTAAATATTTCCATTCCATCACATTTTAAATCTCATAAACTGCTTCTTTGTTTAAAATAACAAATGTTTGATGCTCGTAATGCTAACTCACTTTTAAACTGGGAGATTTTATTTCAGATTTGTTATGTGGCAATATTTGTGACTAAATATTTCCTCAATATCTTAGCAAATTAATGTATATTTATTAGCAGTATTTCTTAATACTTTCATAACAAACATTATATATTTCTTAATTTTCCAGGTTAAGTTTTGTGTATCTCAGTAATTTTCAGAATGGAGGGAATGTAATCCTTTAAATTGAATGTGTTTGAATTAATAAATCAGCTATTAATTATTTATGGAGCTATACTCTGGTAAATAGTAGGGTAAGCATGGTAATTCATTTTTAGTCTATGTATATATGATGATTCATTTTAAGGGTCAGGAATCTTTTTACTTTTAAAATGGGGAAAACTGAGAACTATAAAGAATTATGGGCAAGTTATTGCTGCTTGAAAATTTTAACACCTAGAACAATGTCATATTGCTTTTCCATTGAAAGAAATATGATATTCTAGGTGATAAAGTATTGCTTTAACTGTATTTAAAAGTGATCTAATGTAGCAATAAATTACTTAGTAATATTTTAATTCTGTGCAAAGGTAAAATGGAAGATGTGTTGCTAAAATTTTACATAACAAATCATAATGGTATATTAACAATATACATTGATAATCTATTATAATTAAACTAAGGGAGTGAGTTATATTTTACATGTTGTGACAAATGAAATAATTTATTTCTTTTCTTTTAATAGCGGCAGCTCCTGTAGTACCTGAACTCAGCAGTGACATAGACAGCAGCAATTTTGATGACATTGAAGATGACAAAGGAGATGTAGAAACCTTCCCAATTCCTAAAGCTTTTGTGGGAAATCAGCTGCCTTTTATAGGATTTACCTACTATAGAGAAAATTTGTATGTGATTTGTTTGTTGAATTTTATTTGTTTTCAGAGTCTAGCTGTAAGATGGTATCTTATTTTGAGACTCTGAATTATGAAAGATAAAGTGTTAATTCGTATTTTCAAAAGGACTATTCGAAGAATTATTTTTTATTTTATTTTATTATGACACATCTGTGTAATGATCAGAGTGACCAGCTATTACCTTTCAAACCCTTGAGTTTTGAAGATGTGGTATAGGACTTTAATATAAAAACCAGGAAAAATTCAGGGTGAATTGGTTACCCTACTAATGATAAGGGGCTAAAAACTATTGTAATACTGACCAAAATAAGGATGTCAGTTCCAGAAAAACCCAAGCCTATTACTAGGCAGTAGAGAAGGATCCACTTGAAATAGAGAAATTGACAGTAAAATAGAAGTGACGATTAATATATTAAGACTGAGTGATGAAGAAATGTTTTCTTTCAAAAAGATTAGTGATGTCTTTTTCTAGAAGATGGAGTAGAAGGAAGATAAAATTTTAGCTATAGAAACTCAAATGAGATGAAGAAGAGGAACATATAATTCCATTTAGTGAGTCTAGTCCTGACAAAATTAAAGGTCATTTGATACAAGGAAAGGCAAGAAGAATGATAGCATTTCAAATTAATGAAAATGGTATGAATGTCTAGAGGGGAAAATACTGCTACATTTAAAATAGTATGTTGGAATGAAAAGGAGAAATCTTTGTTTTTTAATATTTAATTTTGAGAAGAACTTGATTGGTTAAAATGAAATGCAGAAGAATTTATTTTCTCCCCTTCTCTAGGTTATTAAGTGACTCTTCATCTTGTAGAGAAAATGATTCACTACAATCAAGGAAAAATGAAGTATGTATAAATTTTTGCTACTCTAATTTTAGTCACATAGTCAGATATTTTAGTAACACCCATGCTTTTAAAAAGTTAATTTAATGCTGCTTTCCAAATGATGAGATGATATTCCTTGTGCAATACAGTTCAGCTTAACATTGAAGTGATTCATTTATGTGAATAATATCATTATTCAAGACACTATGGCTAGCAAAATGGTGAATTATGCATGGTTTTAGACTTAGTTTAGTAGCAAAACTGATAGGTTTATAAACAGCTATAGTACCAGTTATGAAAACTTTATGATCTTAATGCTCTGAAAGAATACAAATAATAAGCTATAAGATGAAGAACTAAGGAAGAGATTCAGATTCAGAGTATTTAGAAATGAATTTATATAAAGGATAATTTTATTGATCAAACTGTTAAATGTTTTGTGACTCTATAATTTGTAACTCTACAAAGCTAAATCATAATATGCACATGTACATACACATGAATGATAATAAATATTTTTTCTTCACACTTATGAAAACTAAAATAGTAGGTTGGATAATTTTGGTATGATTTGGGAATTTTGCAAAGCACAAAAAGCATTTCAATGTTTTCTGTGTTTTTTGTTTTAAATAGGAAAGTCAAGAGGTATGTTGATGCTGTTGAATATATTGAAAAAATTGAAAAAATCTCATCACTCTAGCAGTGATAGAGTCATGTCTGACCCAACATTTGGAGTACTACATCTACCCGAAAGAGAAGTTCCCAACCTTTTATCTACCACGTATCCCTTTTATTATTCTTCCTATGGATCTTTTGTTTAAAATGTATATTTTGTAATTTTCTTGTTTTATTAACCAAGGATATATAACTGGCAGTAGAAACATATGATTAGCATGTGATAACCAGTGTGCTCAAATTAATACTAATGCAACAGCAATTAAACTTAACTATCTCACTAGCTTGCAAGTTCTTTTTTTGTTGTTGTTGTTTTAGAGACAGAGTCTCATTTTGTCATTTGAATATCCTGAACATTTGTTTCAGATGTAGACCTTTATCTTTATTTTATTAGCACAAATAGTGAAAATATTTCCAAACAAATAATTCATGAACAGTGGAAGATATCAGAAATGATATTCTTTATTTGTAATTTTTTTTTTTTAAGTCTTATTCTGTTTCCCGAGGCTAGAGTATTGTGCATCAGCCTCGCTCACAGCAACCTTGAACTCTTGGGTTCAAGCAGTTGTCCTATCTCAGCTTTCCAAGTAACTGGGACTACTAGTGCCTGCCACAACACCTGGATAATTTTTATTTTCTTTTTAAGTAGAGATGGGGTCTTGCTCTTGATCAGACTGGTGTTGACCTCCTGACCTCAAACGATCTCCTTGCCTCAGCCTTCCAGGGTGCTAGGATTACAGGTGTGAGCCACTATGCTCAGCCTATTTATAATGTGAACTTGAAACTTGCTGTCATAGAAGAATTCTGCCAAAGTTTGAGCTTCTCATGCATGTATGTGTACATAAGTATGTTTGTACATGTGTACAGTGATGGAGAAAAGCATGGAGGAGTTTTCTTTTCAGTAAAAGTCAACATTAAGGTACAAATACTGTATATAGAGGACAGTGTGTTGAGTGAAAAGACGAAATAAGCTTCTAATTGTTTTCTTTAAGCCTCTCATCTTCAGATATGACCAAAATTTATAATTATAGTTTTTCACTTTTTGGACAGATTCAGAAAAAACTGTATATGTTAGAAGAACACCTTAGCAGTGAGATACAAGCCAAAGAGGAACTAGAGCAGAAATGCAAGTATGTTTTTTAAATTACTCAATATTACATTGTAACATTTAAGCTTTAAACGCTTTACTAAAAAAAGTTACAAAGCAAATATGTAATTATTTTAAATTTATAGACTTTTATTATAAATTAGGAGAGTTATTTACTGGTTCTTTTTGAAATTCTTTAGATCTGTTAATACTCGCCTTGAGAAAACAGCAAAGGAGCTAGAAGAAGAGGTACAGTTATCCTTTGCTTTTATTAAAAATTTTGTTAACAAAAGTCTTTGATGTGTGATTTACCTATAGAGTTTTTTTGTATTATGATAATACATACCCTTATCTTGACGTACAGTAAAACATACTTTGTAGAATTGGTGGACAGGGCTAAAATTACAGGGTAACCAGGCTATATTATAAGCTTCTTTCTGATAATGCTTTTGCAAACTTGAGTTAATGTATACAAAGATATTTCAACTAAAAATTACATTTATAATATAGTTAATGATACGGTTTAAAAACTGAAATGTCCATTGTTTTTATTTTATTTTAATTGCTATTCAGAACATTTTAGGCTCATACTGAACATAGGGTCAGTAGTGATAGAAAGTTTGACTTTGATGGTCTTGATCATTTAAGGGTAGTGTTTTGTAAACATGGAAAACATTGTTTTAACAAAAAAAGCAGTGATAGCTTGTTTTAGGTCTTTTTATCTGTTGGAATAACTGAAGTATTTTTTTAAATTTGACTTTTATATATGCTTTGTTGATAATGACCTTAAACATTTTTTTAGATTACCTTAAGGAAAAATGTGGAGTCAGCATTACGACAACTAGAAAGAGAAAAGGCACTTCTTCAGCACAAAAATGCAGAATATCAACGCAAAGCTGATCATGAAGCAGACAAGAAACGAAATTTGGAAAATGATGGTTTGTGGTGTAGAATATTAAATGTTTTTCAAGAAAAGTTAAATGTGTGTAGTGTTGAAGCTTGCACTAAAATACTTTTTATCATAGTTAACAGCTTAAAAGATCAACTTGAAGAATTGAAAAAAAGAAATCAAAACTCTCAAATATCTACTGAGAGAGTGAATCAACTCCAGAGACAAGTATGTTGATCTCAATTTGCAATAAGAATATTGAGTTTTAATTTATGCCTGCCTGTAAACATTAGTTTTAACTGGCAGTTTTGCAAAAGACCTCTAATTTTAGAGAGAAGAGAAATCTTTAGGAAAAATATTTTTAGTCTTTTGTTTATTTTAAATAGTTTGTAATGGGTAATAAATTGATGTATTTTCATTATATACACCTGTGTTTGTTATTGTTTGTTTGATTTTGAATGGAATAACAGCTGGACGAAACCAATGCTTTGCTGCGCACAGAATCTGATACTGCAACCCGGTTAAGAAAAACCCAAGCAGAAAGTTCAAAACAGATTCAGCAGCTGGAATCTAACAATAGAGATCTACAAGATAAAAACTGCCTGCTGGAAACTGCCAAGTTAAAACTTGAAAAGGAATTTATTAATCTTCAGTCAGCTCTGGAATCTGAAAGAAGAGACCGAACCCATGGATCAGAGATAATTAATGATTTACAAGGTATTAATATAGTGAGTGATTGCACTTAAATTAAGCTTGATGATATGTATTTCAGAAATAGTTGATAAATAATGTGCTGGAGTAGCACATTTCTGAATATACAACTCTGTTATGTAAAGTTAGAATATTAGAAATATGCTGATGTAACATTTTATGAACAAAAGTTTTACTTTCAAGTAGTATGATTCTAAGTTATCAGACTTCTCAGGTGGTAGAATGAGATTCCAGTTGAATTCGCTGTAGAGCACAATACCAACAAGTGTAAGACTTCTGCTTGCAAATAACAGTTCAAAAATACGAAGTGACTTCCATATTTTTTGAATGTATGTACTTTGTGGATTTATTGTTTAATACAATGTTGCAATTTTTAGGTAGGATATCTGGCCTAGAAGAAGATTTAAAGAATGGCAAAATCTTACTAGCAAAAGTAGAGCTGGAGAAGAGACAACTGCAGGAGAGATTTACTGATTTGGAAAAGGTAAAACATTAGCTTTATATTTGTGTGTAAGAACATATTGGCACAATGTCAGATTAGAAAAGTTAATCTAAAATAAGGGAAATATGGGGGCGGCGCCTGTGGCTCAAAGGAGTAGGGCACCGGCCCCATATGCCGGAGGTGGCGGGTTCAAATCCAGCCCCGGTCAAAAACTGCAAAAAGAAAAGATAAATAAAAATAAAATAAGGGAAATCACTAACTAGAAAATTTCCACATGCTGATGGACTCTTCCGTGTGAAACTCGTGTACTAAAGGGCACCACGTCAGGCTTCCTATAGCCCTGGATAAGCAGCCCTCTGTCTGCCAGATGCTCATGGCAGCAGGAGAACATGTATACTGAGGATCTTCTCTAGGGATCCAAGGAAAACTTAAATTTTGACTTGTAACATGTCTTAAAAGCAGCATAATATAAAGTCATGGCTTTTGTCATTTTGTTTTTCTTTAAAAATACTATAAACCAGGGGTGATTTCTAGGGTCTGTGCAGTTAGCATTATTTTCATTCACTTATTGATTCATGTGTTTAAGTATTTTTTGTATCATATATGGTAGAAATAGCAGGATACAGACTTTGCCTTTAATAATGTCACATTTAATAGGTAATTTTTAAACTAATAATAAAGTACACAGGTAAATCTAGTGCAGTAGTGTAGAAATAGGATGGAAAATTAAAAAGGTATTATTTGCTTAAGTACAAACTATTCAATATTTCTGGAATATAGAGTAGCAGCTCAGCAAATTTTATTTTTCAATGCCAAGATTATAAATATTTTGGCTTTTGTAGGCCATACACATAGTCTCTGTTGGAACTGTTCAGCCCTGCTGTGATTCATAAAGAAATGAGTATGGTTATATTCTAATGAAACTTTTAAAAAAAAGACATTGAGTTGAAATTGGCTGGAAGATGTGGTTCTGACATAAGTGTATGGAGAATTCAGTGACTAGAGTGAGACCACAGGAGTAAGCTTAAACTAGCTCATATAAGATTGTAAATACTCTATTAAGAAAGTTAGAATAAGGCTGGGTGTGGTGGCTCAACTCCTGCAAACCAAGCACTCACGAGGCTGAGGTGGGTGGATTGCTTGAGCTCAGGAGTTCTAGACCAGCCTGTAACAGTGAGACCCCATCTCTACTAAAAGATAGAAAAACTAGCCAGGCATTATGGCGGGTGCTTACAGTCCTGGCTACTGGGAAGGCCGAGACAAGAGGATTGCCTGAGCCCTAGAGTTTGAGGTTGCTATGAGCTATGTTAATGTCCCGGCACTCTACCCAGGACAATAGTGAGACTCTGTCTCAAAAGAAAGAAGGAAAGAAATTTAGAATATAGTTTATAAGTAATGGGCCAACCACTTAAGGGCTTTAAATTGGGTACTCTCGTTAGAAGTATGGTTAAGATCACTGGATGCTAATGTGGAAAATAGATTTGAGAAGCACAAAGTCAGAGGCTCGGAGAATAGTTGGAAGACTTTTTCAGTAATGGAGACTTAATTTGTACAGTTGTTAAAGGCTGGAAAATAGGGGACTTTGAGAAATATTTGGGGGAGGAATATTTGGCAGCACTTTATAATTGATTAGTTGTAGCCGGAGAATAATATTCAAGATGAGTACCAGGTTTGTAGGTTGTGACTAGATATATAGTGATACCATTAATTAATAAAGAATAAAGGAAAACTAGCTCATTTAGAGGAGACAATGGCAAATACACTTGAGTCCTCTTAGATTTCAGGTGCCTGTGGAATAGCCAAATTAGAATGTCTCCAAAGCTATGGTAGTGGGAACTAGAAATATTTGAAGAGTTATATTATGTAGAGTAGTGGATTTTCTTAGAGCAGAGTAGGTTACTTACTCTCTTGATGGATTGTGTAGTTTGGAAAATCATTTTTATTATTAAAGATTTTATTTAAAAATAGAGAAAAACCTATATTATATTTATGATATGAACTATAGAATACAAAGAATTAGAATCTTTGAGCTACGTATAGAAAATAAAAGGAGAAGACAAAAAAAAAAAAAAAAAACCCACCTCCAAAGAACCAGCATTTAAGCTGGGGAAACTTGAGGAGTAACAGTAAAGGTGAAGGTAGAAAGGAGAGAACCAAGTGTTACAATGTCAGCAGTGTCAAGGGATAGTTTGTTTCAAGGGCAGCAGTGAGTTCAATCAAATAAGGTAAAGACTGAAAAGTGTCTTTAGAATTTGATATTGAGCATAGTGTTGGTCAATTTATTACAGTGGAGTGGAGGTTTGGAAGATGGCAGTGGGAAGTGGAGTAGATAGATTACTGTTACAAGCAGTTTGGATGAAAAGGGAAGGGGAAATATTGAACATTCTTATTAAGTCTGTTAACAGTTTTGAAAGTTTTTGAAATTATGAGTCAGTCTTTTTTGTTGATAGCTGCCATCTTAAATTTCTAATAGGAAAAGAGCAACATGGAAATAGATATGACATACCAACTAAAAGTTACGCAGCAGAGCTTAGAACAAGAAGAAGCTGAACACAAAGCCACCAAGGCACGGCTAGCAGATAAAAATAAGATCTATGAATCCATTGAAGAAGCTAAATCAGAAGCCATGAAAGGTATGCATTTTTAAAAAGGATTTTTAGCAGCACTTTTATAGGAAGTGATTCCATATTAAATCTTTTGGTTTCGAAAAATATTTGTTTTATTGCCAAATATTAGGAACTAGAGGGGAAAAAACTGTCAGGGAAGTTTTACCTAGATTTTTGTTTTCTTTGCATCATTAAACAGTTATTTCTAAGATAGGCTTAAATACAGAATTATCCGACCAAGTTTTTAGATCAGAGATAAATTAATATTTCAATGGTTATCATAGTAATATGTATAAAGATTGTGAAGTTGTAGATATATATACATCTACACATTTGGGAAATACATTCATTTTTATAATATTTATTGTGGTTTGACATTTCACTAGCTTGTATTCCAGAGTTCTTGCCAGTTTATGTAAGATAAAGATTTAAAAATAATAGCTAGCCTAATTGTTATAAAATGTAAGCTCACTGAATAGTTTGATCTCTGGCATGATGTGGTTACTTGCCAGGTCGGTAAAGGCTGCCTAATATTTATAGAACAGTTAACTTTTCCACAACCAGCCTTTATGCTAGAATTGTCTTAGGATAATTTCTTGTTTTCCGAACTATTTATAATAATGACAGACTTGAAATTCCAATGGAAGTCAGTGCATTAAAGTAGAAATTTTATTTCATATTGAAGCATAACATTTATGAATAAATAATTTAGCAAATAAATGGCCTTTAATTATTGCATATAATTAAGATTATAGATTTTCATGTTCAAATCAGTTTATGGCCCTAATTCAAGATGATAAAAAAATGGAATGAGTGTTTTATTTAGAAAAATCTAATTGAAAGGGAGGAAGTTGGTGGACTGCATTTCCTTATCTGTGGCCTAGAAAACAGAGTTGAATTATCTTCACTGAGGTATAATTTATGTGCAATAAAATGTAAACATTTTTTGCATTTGTGATACACTCATATAACTACTGCCTAAAACAAGATTTAAAATATTTCTGTCACCTCAGTAAGTTTCCCTTGTGCTACTTTCTATTCTCAGTACCTATATTGCAGTACATTTTTAAAAAATGAATACATTTTATTCACTGGTTATTCTCTGAACTGATGAAAATGAACCAGTTCAGTATAATATGTAATACTGTCTTTTCATACTGTTATAACACTAATATGAGAATGCCAGATAACGACCCTCTTTTATACATGAGTACAAAAAACTGTTGAGTGTTATAGATGGTATTCAAATCTGAGCCTAAACCTTTTGGTCTTTCTACTACATGTCATTGCCTCCTTGAATTAAGAATATATAGCTTGGCAAATGATTCCTAGCTATGTAGCCTTGTCTAGTTACTTAATCTTCTTATGCCTGGTTTCCTGTGAAGGAACAATTACAGTATTATTAGATTGATATGAAAAGCAAGTGTAATAACACATGCAAAGTGCTTAGAAATGCTAGCTATCTATTGGGAGTAGTTGTACATGAAGAACATTTCATTCTTTCACACTTTCTATACTTTTGAAGACCATTCATTAAAAACTGAAAATTTTTATGTAATAAAACTTTGTAATATATAATAATTCGATGTTGAGTGTTATGTGTAAAAGAGCAGAGAAACTTTACTTGGTTTTGAACTAACATACTAATCAGTATACCATGGCTCAGCGCCTGTGGCTCAATGGGCTAAGGTACCAGCCACGTACACCTGAGCTGGCGGGTTCGAATCCAACCAAGGCCCGCCAAACAACAAAGCCGGCTGCAACCAAAAAATGGCCAGGCGCTGTGGCGGGCGCCTGTAGTCCCAGCTACTTGGGAGGCGGAGGCAAGAGACTCGCTTGAGCCTAGGGATTGGAGGTTGCTGTGAGCTTTGATGCCACAGCACTCTATCCAGGGGGATAGCTTGAGGCTCTGTCTCAAAGAAAAAAAAAAAAAAATATATATATATATATATATATATATATATATATATATACCAAAATATAATCCTTTAACTGTAATGACTTGCACGTAATACTGAAATCACTTGGTTAGACACAAACTTTGCTCTTTGAGATGGAAGAAGTTTTTAAAAGCCTTTTTGGTTAATAATACAGATAAAAAGTTTGTTGTAAATCATTTAGAAAATATAGGAAAGTTTAAAGAAAAACACAAAGGTTATCCATAATCCTGCTGATCAGGATAATATTTTATATATTTTCTCCATTTTCTATATTGTTTTGGTTTTTTCTTTTAAAAAAATCATAGCACTCAGCTCCAGAGCTACAGAGTCAGACTCTGTCTCAAAAAAGAAAAAAACAAAAAAAAAACCAGCAAAATATTGTGAACGTTTTCTAAGGTCATTAAGAATTCTTCTTAAATAATTAGTACTTACCAAGTACTTGCTGTATGCCAGGCAACTTTTTAAGTGCTATACATATATTAACTTAAAATCTTCATAACATCCCTAGGTGGGTAGGTGCTATTGTCTTTATTCTAGAGGTAAAGAAATTGTGGCCCAGAGAGGTTAATCACTTTGTCTGGTCAAATAATTAGTGTCAGAGACAGAGTTTAAGTTCAAGAAGTTTGATTCCAGAGTCCTGTCCTTCACTATCTCCCTAAAACTTAATTTTCAATATCTTCATAAGAATACGTTAGTAAAGAAAGAGCCATGGAGGGTCATACACTCTACCTGGATTGTTTTAAGGGAAAAATAGTACCATTGAGAGACATAGAATTGTGGATAAATTAAACAATACATATTTAAAGTTGTTAGCACCTATCATAGAACACAAAAGGTAGATTATCTTGCATCCATTAGAATAGATGTAATATTGCAGAGAGTGATACTTTTTTTTTTTTTTCGAGACAGAGCCTCAAGCTGTCACCCTGGATAGAGTGCTGTGGCATCACAGCTCACAGCAACCTCCAATTCCTGGGCTCAAGCCAGTCTCTTGCCTCCGCCTCCCAAGTAGCTGGGACTACAGGCGCCCGCCACAACGCCTGGCCATGTTTTGGTTGCAGCCGTCATTGTTGTTTGGCGGGCCTGGGCAATCCGCCAGCTCAGGTGTACGTGACTGGCGCCTTAGCCCGTTGAGCCACAGGCGCCGAGCCGATACATTTTTATATTGCAAATAGCACTTTTAATTTTCAAGTATGAAATTCTTGACATTTCAAATAATTGAGAGGAGTGATGACAATATTAACTGAAAATTAGTAAAAATGTAAGGCAGCATCCTTTATGTCATATATTTGATATGCTTCTTTTATTTGTAAATTTATGATTATATCCATCGTTATTATAATAGAAATGGAGAAGAAACTCTTAGAGGAAAGGACTTTCAAACAAAAAGTGGAAAATCTATTGCTGGAAGCTGAGAAAAGATGCTCCATATTAGACTGTGACCTCAAACAGTCACAACAGAAAATAAATGAGCTTCTTAAACAGAAAGATGTGCTAAATGAGGATGTAAGTATTCATTTTATTAATAACTAATGAGATATTTAATAAAGTAATAAATCAAGTTTATTTGTAAATGTCTAATAATGGTTTCATAATTTAAAAAATTTTCTTATAAAATAACACTTTACAGCCTGTAGGTTTAACTGAATTTGAT
The DNA here is from genome assembly GCA_963574655.1 of Perodicticus potto. NCBI lineage: Eukaryota > Metazoa > Chordata > Mammalia > Primates > Lorisidae > Perodicticus > Perodicticus potto. The sequence continues at coordinate 4,310 of CAUYRH010157987.1, read as the reverse complement.
GATATGCTAAATGAGCCATAATTTCGTTAAGTTATTTTTACCTTAAAAATTCTGTTTTTTTCAAATATGTTTATAACTTTCTTAAAAATACAAAAAAATTGTTTTACTATGAAATGAATTAGCTTCCTAAGGGCAAGAATCTGTTTTATATCACCGTATTTGATGTCACTTTGTTAATAAGAAAACTTAAAGTAATTTATTTACATACTAAGTTGACAATTTATCTTTTAGGTTAGAAACTTAACATTAAAAATAGAGCAGGAAACTCAGAAGCGTTGCCTTACACAAAATGACTTGAAGATGCAAACACAGCAAGTTAACACACTAAAAATGTCAGAAAAGCAGTTAAAACAAGAAAATAATCATCTCATTGAAATGAAAATGAACTTGGAAAAACAAAATGCTGAACTTCGAAAGTAAGTTTGGGACAAAGTTTTAATATGCATAATTTTCTATGTATGAAAATTATCCTAATTTTGGTGTATCTGGGGATTTTCTTTTGGCCATTTTACTCTCTTGGCCATATTTTCTCTTTCTTTCTGTATAACTACTGTGGTCATTGCCACTATTTTGACCTTCAAGAAGAATGTATTTGTTTCCCCAACAGTTTTTGACTGCTGCTGCCTAATTAGAATATGATGATAGAGAACGTGCATTGGTGTCGCAGCAGAAGAAAACGTCTGGAATTTTCACTCCATGCTCTTAAGATGCTTCCTCAAATCTGTTGTCCATGTGCCTTTCGTAATAATTCTGTGGGATATGTTCTAGTGCTCTACTTAACTTACTTAAAAGTGGAAAGCATATTGTTAAAATACTTCAAAATATACAGTGAATGTGCTGTTAAAGTTTGTCCCAGTCATTCTATTAATAGTACAATTACTTCTTCCAGTCTTGACCCAAGGTCATATTGGATCCCAGTTACTTGATTAGAGGCAGTACGATAGAGTGGAAAGGAAAATAGGTTTTGGAATGAAACAGACTTAGATGTTAGTATCAGTTACCCTGGTTACTAGGTTACCGACATTTGGCAAAAGTCTTCAAGCTCTCTGAGCCTTTTATCATACCTGTCAAATGGGGGCAGTGATAGCTTGCTTGTTAAGGATTTTGTGAAGGAGTTTGTGAGAGTGCTAAACTTGGACTCTTAAACTCAAGAGATTTCAACTTTTAAAATTGGAAGTAGAGACCAAACAAAATGGCCCACGCCTGTAACCCTAGCATTTCAGGAGGTTTAGGTGGGAGGACTGCTTGAGTCCAGCAGTTTAAGACCAGCCTGGGCAACATAGGAAGACTCCATCTTTATAAAAAATGTAAAAAATACGTGGGCATGGTTGTGCATGCCTGTAGTCAGTCCCAGCTATTCAGGAGGCTGAGGCAGAAGGATCACTTGAGCCCAGGAGTTTGCTGTTTTAGTGAGCTGTGATGATACTACTTCACTCTACCCTAAGTAATAGAGTGAGACCCATTTCAAAGATAAAATAAAATATAATAAAACAAAACAAAATTGGGAGTAGAAATTGGAACAATATTCAGACATTTTCATTTTATCTTTGTTTTTTGTTGTTGCTGTTTTATTTTTTTTGTGCATTGGCTTTATTCTTCTAACTCATTTTAGGCCAACTGTTTCCATGAACTAGAAAACCTGGCCATTAAAAGCTCATGAGATATGTCTTTTTTTTTTTGTATGAAAGGTCTTTATTGGCGGGGGAAACTGCAGAGCAGCATTAAGGAGGAAGGGGGAGAGAGAGAGAGAGAGAAACGGGGGAAGAGAGGAGAGAATAGAAGTGGGGGGAGAGAGAGAGACAGAGACACGAGACACACGGGGGAGAGAGGGGGAGAAAAGAGCATGAGATATGTCTAATAGCTACATTTACTTAGATTCTGATTCGACTTTATGGGAACCCAAGTTTAGAAAGCACACCAAGGCCTGGGATTGAACTCATTGGCCTAGCTTTGGTCAGGAGCCTAAGCAATAAATCATAGGCTCTAAGGGAATATAGTTTACAAGTATTTGAATGAATACTATTTATAGTATTTGTTTTAACAGTAGTGTTTATATTAATGCAAGAGGTAATCATCTAGATTGCCTTCTTCCACAGTTCTAATAACACTTTGTATCTGATTTATGGCACTTAGCATATACATGCTTCTTATTTTCTTTATACGTGCATTGGGTCTATTGTTTTTAAATCTCTCTTTTTCTAATCACTTCTCCCCAAAGATAGCCATGTTTTCTATCTCAACCACCTAATAGGTTATAAGTTCACTGAAGGTCAAGCATCCTTTATATTTTGTTCTCTTCAGTCCTTGACTAAGGTCTTGCACATAGTGTGTCTTCAGTAAATGCTGCATGAATGAATGCATCCCTATTATGTGTGGGAAATAAAAAGATTTTTCAAGTACATTTCCTACTCTGGAAAAGCTAACTAGCATTTTATCAGCAGTTGTTTATTGGTGGGAGGTAAGACAGGTACATAAATAATTGGTATGTAAGGTAAAAAGAATATAAAGTGCCTTGTAGGCTTCTTTTTAAAATGGCCAACATATGTATCTCTTCTTCTAAGATTCCAGTAAAACTCCAGTAAGGAAATTCTTTATGAATTTACAACAAAGAATGAGAATGGGTTCAAGGGCAAGAATGTCCTTTGATGGCAAGTGATAGAAGCTTTATAACTGTAAGTGGAATGAAGGGAGCAAGAAGTATGTATAACGGAAGAGTATATTTAAAGTGGGAAGAAAAAACCATTTCAGTATTCAAAGTAAATACTTCAGAGGACTGGAGTAAATGTGACACTGTGAATGGAATAATTGCCTGGTCATTCACTACTACCACCCTTGTAGAAATACTGGCAGCCAGGTACCTCCCACTACTGTTAGGAAACTGCAAAGGGATTTTGGCCTATGTCCACCTGCTCTCTGCGTGAAGATTCAATTATTGAGACAATGAGGATTATCAATTAATTTTTAATCTGAAGGATGTTTGAGGGGAGAACAGGGAATCAGACTCACCCTCAAATCTGTCTCCCCAACTAACAAAGAGTAGGGGCTTTTTTTTTTGAGACAGAGTCTCAAGCTGTCACCCTGGATAAAGTGCTGTGGCATCACAGCTCACAGCAACCTCCAATTCCTGGGCTTAACGCCCAGCCATTTTTTGGTTGCAGCCATCATTGTTGTTTGGCGGCCCGGGCTGGATTCGAACCCAACAGCTCAGGTGTACGTGGCTGGTGCTTTAACCTGTTGAGCCACAGGCGCCAAGCCAGTAGGGGCTTTTTAAAGTGGGCCTATATACCTTGGAGCAGGTTGTGGTGAAATTAACAAGGGGCTGTCTGCATTGGGGCAGGTTGTAGGGGGTGGCAAGTCTTGGCATCTGGAAATCTGCTTAGGAGTTCAGTGTCTTAGCTCCTTCCTTGCCTTGCAGAAATTCTGCCATTTCTGGGAAACAACTCAAAAAGATCAAGTAGTTATTAAAGTTTTTAGGATTCTGGTCATCATGCCCTACTGACCCGAAAATCTAAAAACATGAGAAGGAGAAGCTTACAAAAAACATGTAGGGATCATTGAAATGTTCAAAAACCACTAGGGTTCCTCTGAGAGTATTTTCCTCTAAGGAATTGGGCACAACCTCCATACTAGCTCTAATAAGGGAGGTAGCACGGAGTGAAAAGCCTTTTTTACTCAGGCATTTAGGGATCCTTCTGCTTAATGTTGGCTTTTTAAACTGCTCATCTTAACTGAAGCTTGCCAATGAGAAAACTCCTCCCATAGGCATAGAGATTAAAATTTCTCTCATTTCCTTTTAAATAAATAACCAAGTATCACTAAGCATTTGAGAAATCTTGCAGTATGAAAGAAGAAGACTTTGATGGAGAAAAAGAAAAGTGCCCCCAGAGGAAACACATCAAGGAGTAGAGGAGAACTCCTGAAAATTCCATAACAACAAAAGCACTGTAAAAAAAAATTAGTATTTACTTAAAATTTCTGGAGATAGGAAAGCACCCTTGAAGTTTAAAAATTACTGCCTATGTAAATTGATTAGAAGGGTTCAACAAAAAAGTGAAATTTCAAAAAAATGTAGAGGAAAATGAAATCAAATGGAAGATGCAAAAGAAATAGATAAGACACGGACTCTGCCAAGAGTTCTAGCACCCAGCTAATAAGAATTCCAGAGAGGGGTAGGCGGAGCAAGATGGCAGCCGAGTAACAGCTTCCTTGCGGCTGGGCACGGTGAGACTGGGGAGAGAGGACTTCAGGCATCTCTGGCAGGTGGGATCTACCCAGGAACTTCCCCTTGGGGACACAGGGAGACAGCGTGA
>CAUYRH010157981.1:0-21259 GCA_963574655.1 Perodicticus potto | reverse complement strand
AGGACCCTCCCTCTGAAATACAGCACCAACCTCAGCATGGAGGCAAAAGGACAGTGGGCAAGACCACTTCCCTTTGAAGGGGGAGGGCTGAAGGAGAGCACATACCGTTAAGTGGCCGCAGCACCCCTCCCTACCAGGGTTTGGATGCAGCCTCAGCACCGGGAGTAGGGAGAGGGGAGGAGAAGGTTTAACGGTAATGCGCCATCCACTTCTCCCTGAACCCCCGGCCGCAGCACAGGCATTCCTCTGCCTAATAGCCCAAGTCAAGGGATGTGGAGGAAGCTGTGTTGGAATCCAAGGCCCGTATCTATTTCTTTTTCCTTTCTTGGGAGCAGTGTGGGCAAAATCACTTTCCCCGAGGCTTGGTTGTCAGCCCCACACAGGCAAAGTGGAACCCCTCGATAGAACAATCAGGGTTGTCACAGCCAATCATCTCTCCACATGAGACCTGGTGACAAAGGCAATAGGTGGGTTCATTGGGATCCACAGGCATATCCAACACATCAGAGGGATGGACACTGCCAGAGGTCACTGAGGGCATCCCATACTCAGGACTTGTGCACACAAGCTTTAACTTCTTCTGGGCAGCCTTGGGGGCTTCTTCATCTGAGTTTTTCCCTTTGGAACGAGTACGAGCAGCTTTCTTCTCCTTTTGGGTCCGGCTTTTGCTAGCAGAGCTGTCAGAGTCACTTGACTCAATCTGTTTCTCCTTCAGATCAGCCTGGAAGCGGGCTAGGTCAGTGTCCAGTCGCTGAATGGGTTTGTCCACCATCTCATAGATCTGCATGGCAAGCTGCACCTTGTCGTCACCAAATTCCTTGCACTTGCCATAAGCTTCCTGGATCTGTTTGAGAAGGGCCAATTTTTCCTCGGAGCTCAGGCTGTGGGTGCTACTCACATACTCAGTGGCCAACTTGTCGGTTTCAGCCTTTAGGTCCTCTGTTCTCTGGTCTAAGTCTTTCAAGCTGAAAGTTTCTCTGTAAGTCAAAGGGGAGGTTTTCAATACTGTCCAGATAATGTTCCAAATACATCCCCACAGCCATCTTGAAGCAAAACAAAGCAACTTCCAATTCCCTCTTTTTAGACTGCAGCTTATCATTTCATTCGATATGTTGGCCACTATAGTCTCTGCCTCTCCTGAACTTAACTGCTTCTAGGCTGCTTAAAGTAACCCAGTTTATTTTAATTTTGCCCACAATAAGAGGAAGAAGATTCTGAGTAAGGAACTGAGATAGAAGCATGACATTTATACTGGGGTGTTAATTAGGGATTCAAATTAATGTGTCTACAATTAAACTCGAATCTTTCCCATCTTACTTGATGCCACTTTCATCCCTCCAGGGCTTAGACCGTAGTCTTTGATTCCTCTCACTTTCACTAACCCATATCCAATCTGTTTGGATATGTCATTGAGTCTTCCTTCAGAATATATCCTGAATCTGATCGTTTTTCAGGACTCATGCTGCTACCCTCCTGGTCTAGGCCACCATGATCTCTGACTGACTGATACAAAAGCCTCCTCACTGATTTTGCTTGCAGTTTTGCCTCCACTACAGTCTCTTCTCAACACAGCAGCGAGGGTGATTTTCAGAACATAAAATGTCACAGCTCTGAACCCTTTTACATCAGAGTAAAAGCCGCAAGATCTGCAGGGTGCTACGTGATTTACCCCACCCCCCATGCTTCTGGCTTTATTGTCTTCTGCTCTTCCTGCCGCCTCCTCCTACCCGCAGCGCTGTCCTGACCGTTCCTCAGATACGCCAGGCACGTTTTCACATAAGAGCCTTTGCACCGATGTCCTGGAACATTCTTCCTCTAGCTGTCTATTTGGCCGACTCCCATACCTCCTTCAAGTCTTGGTACACATGAGGCCTGCCCAAACCCTCCTATCCTAAACTGCACTTCTGATTTTCTTTACATGTTCTTTTTACCTGCCTGTATCATCTACATGTTATCATTATGTCTATTTAATCTGTTTCTCCCTGTTAGAATGCAGGCTTCATAAGGTCACAGATTTTTAACTTTTTGTTTAATGACACGTCAGTGCCTAGGATAGTACCTGGCGTGTAGTGAATGCTTCATGATAACATTTACTGTAGGCTTTATGAATTTATGTAACTTGGAACCTTTTTCTGTGGCATATTATTAATCTCATTCTAGAAATTTGAGTTTAATAACTATATCTAATCCTGCATTTATAGTAAGAAATAAATTGAATGTTAACCTTACCTAATTCTTTATGGAACATTTTGGAATTCAATACCTTTTAATTTTTTAATATTTTAAAGTATAGAGCCTATAGTTGTAAGTATCTAACTTATTTTTTATTGAGATTTAAAAACTAATAGAAGCATGTCTGCCACTATTGCTTTGTCAGATTGTATAGTATTCTTAACTTGAATTATTTTCCATATTTTACCTATAGACACACTCTGTGCAGTCTTAGAAAGAGACACACTTAGTATTCGAGAAAGTAGACTTTTTGGAGCTGTTGTACGCTGGGCAGAAGCAGAATGCCAGAGACAACAATTGCCTGTGACTTTTGGAAACAAACAGAAAGTTCTAGGAAAAGCACTTTCCTTAATACGGTTTCCACTGATGACAATTGAGGAGTTTGCAGCAGGTAAGTCTATTAACAATCAAAATCCATTTGAAACTGTTTTAATAGCATCCCTATGCCAGCAAGGAAAAGAAGCTGTTATTTATTGAGCTCTAGTAATATGATAAACGTATATGCATTTTTTTATAATTTGATTTGAATGTTTATAAAAGCCCTTTAAGATAATATTACTCGCATTTTATAAGTTAGAGAAGTGAACTTGGAAGTGGTTGAGTGCCTTGCCTAAGGTTATCTCAGATCTTTTTGACCCTTAAGGTTGATGCTTCTGATTAAAATCAAACACTGGTTTTGAATCTCATAAGGTCCATGACCAGTTTTTCATTGCTCGTATTACCAAGTATTATCTGCTTTTAAATCATGGCTACATTGACTTAAAAGAAAAAAAGTCTCATGATTGTTTTGAATCATGTTTTTATTTTATTTTATTTGTGGAGATGAGGCCTTGTTATGTTGCCTAGGCTGACCTCAAGCTCATGGGTTCCAGTGACCTTCCTACCTCATCCTGTAGCTGGGACTACATGTGCATACTACTGTGCCAGCTAAATTGTATTTTTTTCTTTTTCTTTTTTTTTTCTGATTTATTTAATTTTAGGAACACAGTATGAGAGTAAGACACATTTCTTTATAATTCTGAAAATGTCTAGCTTGAAACACCTTTGACATTTGTCTCATTGTTTTGCTCACAAATTTCAGGTTGCCATATCTTTGACTGGCTAGTTGGTAGTGATGGCCTTTTGTGCTCTCAAGTTCTCTTTGGGCTTGGAATAATCCCAAGGACATCTGTTCTCTGTAAATCCATAAAGTTTTTTAAGTGCCACTCAAGCAGCTTCTTCTGCAACCAATACTGTTTCCCCGGGTCCTTCAGCAGTCAACTTTTTATCACAGTATAATCCAACAAAATACAAAGGCAAAAGTAAGTCTAGATTCAGGAGCTGAAATCATTCCTTTTATTCAGTTCTACCAAAAGCCCCGTGGGATTTATTGTCTTCCACATTTCAAAGAGTTCTTTTCCAGTCATTTTGGTAATGAGGAAGTCCCTGATAAAAAGTGCAGTCCTCTCAGGACCACTGCTCTGTAACAGGGCTCCAACTACTGCAAAGAAAGTCTGCTGTAATACCGGGGCGGGGACTGGGAATGCCGCACCCAATGTTACCTGCTCCACAGACAAGTGTCTAGCCACGTGCCACACGACTTCCTCACCAGTGAGATGTCAACAAGACCTTGATGCCTTCAAAGCGGGGAACTCGTCTTCAAGACATTTTGTGAGGAAAGTTTGTGAAAAACATGTCCCTTGTTCAGATAGCTCTTGATGACATTTAAGATTCAGAGGAACAGCTTCTTTGTCAAGTTTTTGGCATCTGGCTTCCTCACTTTTAATACAGCAGCTATTAACAAATGCAGTTTTGAGAATATTTAAGGAAAAGGTTTCTTGTAACCAAGGTCCAAAGGCTTGTTTTTCAGCATGGTAATCCCGGTTGGGCTTCTCTGACCTCATCTCTCGCAATTCTGAACAGATTTTAAATGGGAGTCCTGAAGCATGGGGGCAGCCCAGTGCTCCACAGCCTGCGGCACAAAGCCATTGTCTTTGCCTCAGGCCATGTCCCACGGGTGTCTGGATAACAAGCCTCCTAAAGTCCAGTCAGACGCGCATCCCCTGCGGTCTCAAGTGAGAAGAGAACCAGAGTCCCCGACTTGGCTCCGGCCCCTTCCCCTGGCGTCTTCCACCTGTGCATGGGCGGCGGGCACTGCAGCAGGTGCCACCACTCTACCTCCTTGGGGAGCGGGAGGCGGCGCAAAGTCCCTTGGTCACTCCTCCAACGGGAGGGACGAACGTGGGCACTGCTGGACCAGCCTTTCCAGCATGGACGCCATTGTAGGCAGAAATTAATGAATTGTATTTCTTGAGGCTTATTGGCCATTTATATTTTTTTCTTAACATTATTCAAGTCTTTTGTTGTTCTTTTGGCATATTGAATGTTGTTTTTTTACTGATTTAACATCCATCTAGTAAAACGAACTAATAAAGTGAACATATCTCTTTATCCACACTTACATCAATTTAGAGTACATTTCTAGTATCCCACAAGCCTATGTCATGCCCTTCAAAGTCAAAAACCCCCCAAAGGCGGTTACTGTCTTCTATAAACTAATTTTGTCTGTATTTAAGCTTTTTACAAAGGAAATTATATACACAATGTACATTCTTTTGTATGTGGTTTCTTTCTTTTAATATTATGTCACATTCATGCAGTTGAGTATGGCAGTAAGTTGCTCATTCTTTCCTTTGTTGTATAATATTCTGTTGTATAATGTGCCATTATCTGTTTTACTGTTCTGGAACATACTGGTCGTTTTTATTTGGAGGCCATTGAGGACATTCTTGTCTCTGTTACTTGGTAGACACAGGTAAACATTTCTTCTGGATATATAGAAGTAGACTTGCTCTGTCATACAGTGTGCATATGTATCAGCATAGTAGCTCCTGCTCAATGTTCACCCAGATGATCGTAGCAGCTTACACTCAGCAGCAGAGTTAAGAGAGAGAGTCCATCTAGTTGCCTATATCCTGTGCAGTACTTGGTATTGTCAGGGTTTTTTGTTTTTTGTTTTTTAAATTTCAGATTAATATGGGGATACATATGACTAGAGGTTACATAGTTTGCTGTTACAAGGTTAAAGTCTGGGTTGTAACTGTGCCTTACACCCAAGGAGGGTGCAGTATAGTATACCTGTTGGTTTAACCGTTGAGTGGGAATTCATCCTTCTCCCCCTCCCCTTTACTGGAATTTAATTGAATTTTTGTCTCATGTGAGCATGCAGTTGTTAATCTACTGGTTCTAATTAAGGACTAAGTACATGTGGTGCTTATTGTTCCTTTCTTGTGATACTTGGCTTAAGAGAATGTTCTCCAAATCCACTCAGGTTGTTAAAAAAGATTCACTATCTTCATCTTTTTTATGGCTGAAGAGTATTCCATGGTATACATTACACAGTTTATTAATCTGTTCACGTCTTGAAGGGGATCTGGATTTTTTTTTTCCGTCATCTTTGCGATTGAATTGTGTTGCTGTGAACATTCCACTGCAAACGTTCTTATGGTAAAATGTCTTTCCTTTTGGGTACCTAGTAATGGGATTGTAGGATCAAATGGTAGGTCTACTTTTAATTCTTTGTGGAATCCACAGAGGCTGTATTAGTTTGCAGTCCCGCCAGCAGTGCATGAGTGTGCCCTTCTCTCCACACCCATGCCAGCATCTGTTGCTTTGGGACCTTGTGATGTGGGCCATTCTCACTGGCATTAGGTGGTAGCTATCTCAAAGTGGTTTTGGTTTGCTTTTCTGTGGTGATTAAGGATGATGAGCATTTGTTCATGTTTCTTGGCTACTCGTCTGTCCTCATGAGAAAAGTTTCTGTTCTTGTCCATTTTTTAATGGGGTTATCTGATCTTTTCTTGTTGATTTGCTTGAGTTCTTTGTAGATTTTGGTTATTAGCCCTTTTTGGATTGGTAACATGAAAATATCTTCCCCCGTTTTGTAAGATGTCTCTTTGCTTTGTCGAATGTGTCATAGCTGTGCGGAAGCTTTTTAATTTGATCAAATCTCATTTTTTAATATTTATTATTGTTCCTTTGATTGCCACTGAGGTCTTCATAAATTGTTCACCAGTCAGGTTAAGAGTTTTTCCTACATTTTCTTCTAGAGTTTTTATAGTTTCATGCCTTAGATGTAAATTTTCTATCTATCATGAGTTAATTTTGTAAGTGGTGAGAGGTGCAGGTTCAGTTTTAGTCTTTCACATGTGGCTAATCAGTTCTCCCAGTGCCCTTTATTGAATAGGGGTTCTTTTCACAGGGTATGCTTCTGTTTGCTTTGTCAGAGATCAGGTGGCAATGTGAGCCTGGTTTCATCTCTGCAGTCTCTGTTCTGTTCCATAGATCTGTGTCTCTGTTTTTATGCCAGTACCATGCTGTTTTGGTCAGTGTCAACTTGTTCTATAGCCTGAAGTCCGGTAAAGCTATACCTCCAGATTTGTTTTAATTTCATAGAATTACATTGGCTAGTTGAGATTTTTTTCTGGTTCCGTATGAAACATAGAACTATTTTTTTCAAAGTATGGTGTTGGGGGTGTTTGTTTGTTTGTTTGTTTGGGTTTTTTTTTGTTTTTTGTTTTGTTTTGAGACAGAATCTCATTTTGCCACCCTCGGTAGAGTGCTGTGGTGTCACAGCTCACAGCAACTTTCAACTCCTGGGCCTAGGCAATCCTCCTGCCTCAGCCTCCCAAATAGCTGAGACTACAGGTACCCACAACAACACCTGGCTATTTTTTTGTTGCAGGTTGGCCGGGTCTGGGTTCAAACCCTCCACCCGCGGTACATGGGTCCGGTGCCCTACTCACAGAGCCACAGGCGCTGCTCATGGTGTTGATATTTTAATGGGGATTGCATTAAATCTGTAGATTGCTATGGGTGGTGTAGACATTTTAACAACATTGATTCTTTAAAGACATGAGCATGATAAGTTCTTTCATCTGTTAACTCCTCTGTAATTTCTTCTCTCAGTGTTTCATAGTTCTCTCTACAGAGATCCTTCAGATCCTTTGTTAAATATATTCAAAGGTATTTAATTTTTTTTATACTTCCATGAAGAGAATTGTCTTTGATTTGATTCTCAGCTTGACTGTCGTAGGGTATATGAAGGCTACTGATTGGTGTACGTCAATTTTATAACCTGAGACATTACTGTAATTCTTTATTAATTCCAGGAGTCTTATGGTTGATTCCTTGAGGTTTTCTAGGTATAAGATCATATCATCAGCTAATAGCAAAAGTTTTACCTCCTCTTTTCCCATTTGGATACCCTTGATGTCCTTCCCTTGTCTGATAGCATTGGCAAGAACTTCCAGCACCAAATAGAGGTGGCAGTAGTGGACATCCTCGTCTGGTTCAGGTTCTAAGCAGGAATGATTTTAGTTTTTCTGCATTCAATGTGATGTTGGCTGTGGGTTTGTCATAGATGGCTTCTATCAGTTTGAGGAATGTCCCATCTGAGCCTTTTTTTTTTTGGATACAGAGTCACATTCTATCACCCAGGCTAGAGTGCTGTGGCATCAGCCTAGCTCCCAGCAACCTCAAACTCCTAGGTTCTGAATGTTGAAATTCTGTTCTGGAGTTTGGGTTTCTTAATATTCATCAACTACTTGTCAAAGAGGTCAAGGCTAGATTTCCTGTTCTGTTCTTGAAGATTTGGGGTGGTGTCAGAAGCCTAGAGGGTACCCTGGACATTCAAGGACATCACGACCTTGTTCTTATCTTTTCTGTTTTTGGTGTCCCCCACTGCCTTCACAACACTTTGATGTGACAGTCCAGATGGCAGTGGCTGGCCACCTACTTTCTGGGAAGCCGAGGTATGAAAAATGCTGTTATACTTGACCCCACTTCTGGCACTGCCACCTGTTTACTCAGGACCCCTTCTGTATAGTTCAGCATGGAGAACGCGGGCATCAGTCCTGCCCTCACATGTCAGTCAGTGCACAGCAGCGGGGACAGCAGCCGAGGACTCCTGTCAGCCTCCTTGGAGCTCCACAGGCAGGGCCGTTTCCCACTTCACCCAGTCGATATTGTCAGCTATTATTATTTCTTTGAAAGTAATGTATCCTTTTTTTCCTGATTTTTTTTTCTTAAGATTTCACATTATCTTTTTTTTTTAGCAGTTCGATGATAATTTGCCTAGATGTATCTTTCTTTTTATCTGATATATTTTGATTAATCCCTCTGTTAGAGTGTATCTTGTTTTGCTTTTTAAGGTGGACATGGGTACATATCTAAAAATGTTTTTTATTATTTAGAGACTTTTTTTCAAGTAAGGAAATTTTTTGTTACTATGCTTAGGCATTGTCCTATCCTAATATGCACATATGTTATCCTATCTTACTGTCGGTTCTTTGGGACCACTGGTTACCTATATGTTGGTCTTTGCTTTTTATCCATTTTAATTACTGTAAACATTTTTTTTTTTTTTTTTTGAGACAGAGTCTCAAGCTGTCACCCTGGGTAGAGTGCCATGGCGTCATAGTTCACAGCAACCTCAGCTTCTTGGGCTTAAGTAATTCTCTTGCCTCAGCCTCCCAAGTAGCTGGGACTACAGGCGCCCGCCACAACGCCCAGCTGTTTTTTTGCTGTTGTTGCAGTTATTATTGTTTAGCAGGCCTGGGCCAGGTTCAAACCCTCCAGCCTTGATGTGTGTGGCTGGCGCCCTACCCACCAGGCTACGGGCACTGCCCCACCGTAAACATTTTAATCCTTTTCTTAGTCATCCTCATTCGGAGGAAGTTACATGAGTTTGTGTTCTCATTTCTCTTTTGGTATCATATAGTTTCATTCTCTTCAGTGTTCGTCGGTCTCTTATTTAGATTGCTTTTACTGGCCATAGAAGCGCTCTCCTGGCATATTCTATGAGGAACTGTATTTATTCTTGGATAAACGTAAGGCATTTTTACTAGTATGTTTGAATTTATATAAACTTGTATACTATAAATTCTTATGGTATATATAAAAATTTTTCTCTTCCTAGAAACAGTGAATGGAAAACTGCAAGCATATATGGTATGCTGCTTTCATAGCGCTTCCAACCTTACCGCCTGCCCTCTGCTAACTTCCTATAAACCCCAGAAATAAAGCACTGTCCCTTGTCAGTTTCCACCTCTAAATGTATTCCATTGTTCAGACTGTAGCCTCACACAAGTGGGAGAATGAATAAGGGGTAACAGTAGCTCTGACTGTTGTCATAGGCACTCCCCCACCAGAGGAAATGAGTCTCCACTTTCTGGTTAATAAAAGTCTGGGATAGGCTTGGTGCCTGTAGCTCAGTGACTAGGACACTGGCCACATACACTGAGACTGGCAGGTTTGAACCTCGCCCAGAACCTGCTAAACAACAATGACAACTGCAACCAAAAATAGCCGGGCATTGTGGCAGGTGCCTGTAGTCCCAGCTACTTGGGAGGCTGAGGCAAGAGAATTGCTTAAGCCCAAGAGTTTGAGGTTGTTGTGAGCTGTGATGCCACGGCACTCTACCGAGGGCGACATAGTGACACTGTGTCTCAAAAAAAGAAAAAAAATAAGTCTGGGGTACTGGGGTACTCAGGATAGATAGAAAATTCCAGAGGTATTTCTGTTAATCTCAGAGTATCAGCTAGGCTTTGACCTGTTAATGATTTTAACACTTAATATTCTGTTAGGTTAACCTCAAATAGATTTATCAAAACTTTAAATATATTCTAAATTATAAATACTAAGTGCTAAGATTTTTTTCTTCTAGAAAATCTTCTAGATTTGAATTCACATTTTTAAGTGGAATATAACAAAGTCAGAAATTCAAGTTACTTTCATTGAGGTTTGTTTTTTTATTTATACAGGTCCTGCTCAGTCTGGAATTTTGTCAGATCGTGAAGTTGTGAATCTCTTTCTTCATTTTACTGTAAATCCTAAACCCCGAGTTGAATACATTGACCGACCAAGGTGCTGCCTCAGAGGAAAGGAATGTTGTATTAACAGGTTCCAGCAAGTAGAGAGCCGCTGGGGGTACAGTGGGACAAGTGACCGAATCAGGTATTTGTCGTGTTTTGGACTTGGAGATGGAATGGGGGTAGCAGTTATTAGCATTTGGCCTTTATCCTCATATTGTGGTGATTGACCAACATTTTATTTTATACTGTGTTGAATAAATTTTTAAAGTTAATACAAGAATCAAGTCACTGTGGCATCCTGGGAAGAATCAAAGTAAAAAGGTCTTATCTTTCGCAAATTCTGCTTAGGGAATCCATTTTAAGCAGATGGATGGATTCTGGTAAGCTGAGTTCTAGACCTTAGTTAATCAAACACTGTTTTTACAGGCTTAGGGCTAAAATTTAAATAAATTTATCCTCACTATGTTTAGTGTCAACTGTATCTGTGATAGCTATTGCATAGGAAATATCTCAGTGTACATTTATAAAAGCTATGAATGAAGAAAAAATTAAAAATCTTCAAAAATGCATGTATATAATTCTGTTGAAAATTTTATCTTCACTATGTTTCTATAGGTTAACTGTCAAAACAGAACTGGTACCAGTTTCATAAAACATGCCTTTTGGATTTCAATTATTTAATACCATTTTATTATAAAACTAGAAATAAAGTCTTGGTGCCCATTATTCACTGGTTAGGGTGCTGGTCACACACACCAAGGCTGGTGAGTTGGAACCCGGTCAGGGCTTGCTAAACAACAATGACAACAATAACAAAAAAACAGCGGGGTGTTGTGGCGGGTACCTGTAGTCCCACCTGTTGGGAGGCAGAGGCAGGAGAATTGCTTAAACCCAAGAGTTTGAGGTTGCTGTAAGCAATGATGCCAAAGCACTCTACTGAGGGCAACGTAGTGAAACTGTCTCCAGAGGGGGGGGAGAAAAAAAACTAGAAATAAAGAACAAGTTGTTAAAATTAGATCTCTGCGGGCGGCACCTGTGGCTCATCGAGTAGGGCACTGGCCCCATATACCGAAGGTGGCGGGTTCAAACCCAGTCTCAGTCGAACTGCAAAACAGAAAAATAGCCGGGTGTTGTGGCAGGCGCCTGTAGTCCCAGCTACTCGGGAGGCTGAGGCAAAAGAATCACCAAAGCCCAGGAGTTGGAAGTTGCTGTGAGCTGTGTGACGCCACAGCACTCTACCTAGGGCAATAAAGTGAGACTCTGTCTCTACAGAAAAAAAAAACTTGATCTCTGGTTGGGTGAAAGATTATTATAAATCTTGGGTTCAAATGGAAATTAAAAATGCATTTGTAAAATATTGAATAATTATTCACAATAAGAATAGTATATATAAAAACTTTTACAGGATGAGGACAAAAGTTATAAACAAAGAAAAGTAATGATTAACTAATTTCAGTAAATAGAATAGAAATAAATGATTTAGGCATTGAACCTGAGTAGTTAGAAAACGAGTAGGAAAAGAATGAGAAGAAAAGAGAAATAGGTAAATGTAGAAATTAATGAATGAAAAATAGAATTGATAAATCCATAAGCTGGTTCCTTAAAAAGACCAATAAAGGCTCAGCGCCTCTAGCTCAGCAGGGCACCAACTACATACCAGAGCTGACTGGTTTGAACCCGGCCCCGGCCTGCCAAACAACGACAACTACAATAAAAAAACAATAGCCGGGCATCATGGCGGGCACCTGTAGTCCCAGCTATTTGGGAGGCTAAGGCAAGAGAATCGCTTAAGCCCAAGAGTTTGAGGTTGCTGTGAGCTGTGACACCACGGTACTGTTCAGGGGCGACTTAGTAAGACTCTGTCTCAAAAAATAATAATAATAATAATAATAAAAAGACCAGTAAAATCAGTAAACCTTTGGCAAAGGTAAACATTTACATTTAGAAATAAACATGGGAATATAATCATATGCTGAGATTTTCATTTTAATTCTGGGTTTACTCTGTGCTAATAAATTGAACATTTTGATGGAATGGATCATTTTATAGGCAAATATAAATTATCAAAATTGACTGAAGAAGAAAGCCTGAATAGACCAATTACCATGGAAGGAATTAAAAGTTATCAAAGAACTATCCCTTCACAAGGTGGTTTTTACAGGTGAGTTTTATCAAATCTTCAAGGAACAGATAGTTTCCTTGAGCATTAAAAGAAGATACTTCTTGGTTAATAATGAAGAAAGCATAACTCTATATAGGAATCTGACAAGACAAAAAGTATTCTAGATCAACCTCACATATAGAAGAAGAAATTCTATGTAAAATATTACCATGTAGAATCTAGCAGTACCTTAGAAGAATAATACTGTATGAGCAAATAGTTTATTTGGAGATTGAAAGAATGGCTTAATTTAGGAAAAATGTATTAATATATAATTCATCACAGTCTAGATCAAAGGAAAAAAAGATTTCAATACATCTCAAAAAGGCTTTTGATAAAATTTCACCTTCATCCCAGGTATAACTGTTAATAGATTAAGTCCAGAAAAATACTTCTTTAATATCAAGATAGGGATGCCTGGCTCAGCGCCTGTGGCTCAACGGGTTAAGGCGCCAGCCACGTACACCTGAGCTGATGGGTTCGAATCCAGCCCGGGCCCACCAAACAACAACAGCTGCAACCAAAAAATGACCGGGTGTTGTAGTGGGCGCCTGTGGTCCCAGCTACTTGGGAGGCGGAGGCAGGAGACTCGCTTGAGCCCAGGAATTGGAGGTTGCTGTGAGCTGTGATGCTACGGCACTCTACCCAGGGTGACAGCTTGAGGCTCTGTCTTAAAAAAAAAAAAGATAGGGATGCCTGCCACCCTTGCTGTTCTTCAGGAATGTTAAAATTCTGATCAGCATATTTATAAAAGACAAAGAAATTAGAGACTGGAGTATTGGGAAGGAAGAGGCTTTGTCATTATTTGTTCATGACATTATGTACTTTGATAGTTCACAACTCAATAAAACCCACTTCTCCCTTTTTTATAATAAATATTTTGATTTCCATTTTACTAACTTGAAATGAAATGGATAGATAATACACTTCATATATGTGTGTGTGTATATATGTCTTTTTTTTTTTGAGACACCCCCTCAATAGAGTGTCGTGACATCACAGCTCACAGCAAACTCAAACTCCGGGCTTAAGCGATTCTCTTGCCTAAGCCTCCCAAGTAGCTGGGACTACAGGCGCCTGCCACAACGCCTGACTATTTTTTGGTTGCAGTTATCATTGTCATTTAGCAGGCCCAGGCCTGGCCCGAACCTACCAGCTTTGGTGTATGTGGCTGGTGCCCTACTTACTGAGCTACGGGCACTGAGCCCACATGTATTTTCTTAATGGCCTAGTTGTAATGTAAAGAAGAAATAAATGTAACTGATAGCAGTTCAGTTCAAAATGTAGACTTTGGGCTGGGTGTAGTGGCTCACAGCTATAACCCAAGAACTTTGGGAGGCCACAACAGGAGGATTGCTTAAGGCCAGGAGTTCAAGACCACCCTGAGCAACATAGCAAGACTCCATCCCTTAAAAAAAATTTAAAGGCTCGGCGCCTGTGGCTCAACGGGCTAAGGCACCAGCCACGTACACCTGAGCTGGCGGGTTCGAATCCAGCCTGGGCCCCCCAAACAACAATGATGGCTGCAACTAAAAAATGGCCAGGCGTTGCGGCAGGCGCCTGTAGTCCTAGCTACTTGGGAGGCGGAGGCAGGAGACTCGCTTTCCAGGAATTGGAGGTTGCTGTGAGCTGTGATGCCACGGCACTCTATCCAGGGTGACAGCTTGAGGCTCTGTCTCAAAAAAAAAAATTTTTTAAAATTAGGCAGGTGGTATACACCTGTAGTCCCAGCTGCTTAGGAAGATGAGACAGGAGAATTGAGCTCAGGAGTTTGAGGCTGTGGGGAGCTATGATCATGGTACTGCATTTCAGCCTGGGTGACAGAGAGAAACCTGTCTCATTAACAACAACAACAAAAGACCTTGGGCAGGATACCCGCAGAACACTGCATAGTCAGATGCAGGGCATCTGTTCATCAGCAAGATGAGACAGTTGCACTTGTAGGTCACAGGTAAATTATGTTAATATCTTAAATACTGTCAGCACTAAGTCACATCATTTACTGTAAAGGTTGCAGATAAAACAACCTTGGTATAGTTGGTCTTACTCACGGTGTTTGCATTTGTGAACTTGCCTACATGCTGAAATTTATTTGTAACCCCCCCAAATCAATACAGGGGGTGCTTTCTTAGGCATTTTCAGCAAAAGACTTAGATTGTCAGACCAGCATATTCCCACCTGCAGTTGGACAAAATACCTTCCCATTCCAGCCCTCCTACAGAGCTGGACGAGGTGAGGGGGGCAGTGCAGTGTGGTGCAAGAAATTCCAGTTTCTGGGCAGGCTGGACAGGACTTGAGTCCTAGCTCTGCCACCTGTTACTGGGGCAGCCTTAGGGAAGGAACTTAACAGTTCTGAACTCTGTTTTCTCTTTTATAAAATAAAGAAAACAGAATATATTAGGATGAGTTGGTTTTAGGATTTAAGATTATAGGTTGTGAGTGAGGTTTGTTTGCTTTCTATATTCTCCCTGGGAGCAGTGGTTTAGTATTTTGCTAATTCTATGTTACAGAATATAACTACCACAAATAATGAAAATTTTGTATTTCTTCTGTTTATGTGGTAGTTGTTTCTTGTACAAGTTAGTGAATATTAAAATTGCACTAAATAATCTTAGGTTTCTGAATAAAATGGAATTAGGTTTAAGGCTTGTAGTTATAAAGAGATTTTTCATACATATGAATTCTGGCAAGATACTTCAAAGTTGACAGAGATTCTTTGTTATGTTTTTTTTATTTTTTCTAGAGACAGAGTCTTACTTTGTCGCCCTTAGTAGAGTGCTCACAGCAACCTCCAGCTCTTGGGCTTCTTAGGCAATTCTCTTGCCTCAGCCTCCCAAGCAGTTGGGACTACAGGAGCCTGCCACAATGCCCGGCTATTTTTTTGTTGCAGTTTGGCCAGGGCTGAGTTTGAACCTGCCACCCTCAGTATGTGGAGCCAGCGCCCTACTTATTGAGCCATAGGGTCTGCCCTTGTGAGGACTTCCAGTTTCTCATCTGTGGTGTGGATATCACGAAAAATATGCACGGACCTTTTTTTTTGTTTTTTGTTTTGTTTTGTTTTGTTTTTGTATGGGTGCCAAACAGATGTGAATGTACTTAATGCCATGCTTCCACAGCCACAGGCTGATTTTGTGAGGACTTTCAGTTTCTTATCTGTAGTGTGGATATCATGAAAAACACGCGTGAACCTTTTTTTTGTTGTTGTTTTGTTTTGTTTTCTGCTAATCAGCTGTCCTTAAGTGTTTGTGTATTTAATGTGCGGCCTAAGGCAACTCTTAATTCTTCCAATGTAAGGCAGAGAACTTTTTTTTTTTTTTTGGTAGTGACAGAGTCTCACTCTATCGCCCTCCGTAGAGAGCTGTGGAGTCACAGCTCACAGCAACCTCCACCTCTTAGGCTCGAGCGATTCTCTTGCCTCAGCCTCCCAGGTAGCTGGGATTACAGGCGCCCGCCACAACGCCCAGCTAATTTTTGATGCAGTTCGGCCGGGGCCGGGTTTGAACCCGCCACCCTCAGTATATGGGGCCGGTGCCCTACTCGCTGAGCCACAGAGAATTTTTTTAAAAGATTGATCAGGCCTGACTCGGCGCCTATGGCTCAAGCGGCTAAGGTGCCAGCCAAGTACACCTGAGCTGGTGGGTTCGAATCCAGCCTGGGCCCACCAAACAACAGTGATGGCTGCAACCAAAAAATAGCCAGGCGTTGCGGCGGGCACCTGTAAGCCCAGCTACTTGGGAGGCGGAGTCAGGAGACTCGCTTGAGTGTGGTTGACAGTTGTATAGATAATTCAAAACTTTGTGCTGGCTTTGGCAGCACATGTACTAACGATATGTGTACTAACGATTTTTTTTTTTTTTGGTGACAAAGTCTCATTATGTTACGCTCTATAGAGTGTTCTGGCGTCATAGCTCACAGCAACCTCAAACTCTTAAGCTTAAGCCATTCTCTTGTCTCAGCCTCCTACATAGCTGAGACTACAGGCAGCCGCCACAACACGCAGCTATTTTTGTTGTTGTTGTAGTTGTCGTTGTTTAGCAGGTGCGGGCCGGGTTTAAACCCACCACCCTCAATGTATGTGACCAGTGCCCTAACCACTTAGCTAGGCAGCTAAGCAGATGTGAATGTACTTAATGCCATTGAACTGTACATTTAAAATTGGTTAAATGGTACATTTTACATATGTTTTACCATGTTAAAAGAATTTAATGTGAGGCGACTCCTCTGGCTCAGTGATTAGGGCACCGGCCCCATATACCAAGGGTGGTGGGTTCAAACCCGGCCACGGTCAAACCGCAACAAAAAAATAGCTGGGCATTGTGGTGAGCGCCTGTGGTCCCAGCTACACAGGAGGCTGAGGCAAGAGAATCGCCTAAGCCCAGGAGTTGGAGGTTGCTGTGAGCTGTGCATGCCATGGCACTCTACTGAGGGTGACAAAGTGAGACTCTGCCTCTAAAAAAAAAAAATTTAATGTAAAAATATCCAGTTCTAACTTGAGTAAACATATTTTTAGTATTACATTACTATATTTTTGTAATACATATTGAAAATTACTATAATATTATGATTAATGCCATTCACAATAGTAACAAATAACATAAAGTATTAGAATTAAACTCAGTAAGAAATGTACAGTATAGTATATTACCTTTTAATGAAGAACTGGAGAACTTCAAGTAGAACTTTAATAAGGGGAGTGTCTTCCAAATTAACTTATATATGTTAAATCAGTTCCTTTCAGAAGTCACATAGTTTTGGTGGGGGGAGTGGCTTGGCAAAATTATTTTTCCTTCTTTCTTTCTGTTTTTGCAGTTTTTGGCCGGGGCTGGGTTTGAACCCACCACCACCAGCATATGGAGCTGGTGCCCTACTCCTTTGATGGCAAAATTATTTTAAAGTTAATCTCAAAGAGTAAGCATTTCTCCTTTAAAACAATTGGTACAGATGAAACAGAAAAGTATTAAAAAGCTATGAGAAGGTAGTGTTGTAAAGAACAGACTACTGCGTTGTGTGGAAATCAACCTAAAACGAACATTTAGAAAATGATAAAGGTGAAGGAAAGATTAAGGGGAAATAAAGTTAGATCCTTACTGATCCCATGTGCCGATATTTACATGAATTAAAATTTTTAACATTAAACAAAAAACCATGAAATTGCTGAACAAGTGAATGTTTATTTACTGTGAGGATGAGGTAGGCCTCTCTAAACTTGGCGTAGATCAGAATTTTGACTACAGATAATTCAAAACTTTGTGCTCGCTTCGGCAGCACATATACTAAAATTGGAAAGATAATTCAAAACTTTGAAGTATAAAATCACGATAAAGTTAAAAGATAAATGGCTCAGCACCCGTAGCACCAGCCACATAACACCGAGATTGGCAGGTTCGAACCCGGCCCAGGCCAGCTTAACAACAACGACAACTGCAACAAAACATAGCCGGGTGCTGTGCGTGCGTCTGTATTCCCAGGTACTTGGGAGGCTGAGGCAAGAGAGTCACTTGAGCCCAAAAGCTGGAAGTGGCTGTGATGCCACGGCACGCTACTGAGGGCAACAAAGTGAGAGTCTGTCTCAAAAAGTTACAAGATAAATGACATATGGGGAACTTTTTATAATGGATATTAGCAAGAAAGCGTAAATTACTATAGTTTAATATTCTCTTTCAAATGTGTGTTAAAAAGACAGACTCATCGGGTGGTGCATGTGGCTCAGTTGGTAAGGCACCGGCCCCATGTACCAAAGGTGGTGGGTTCAAACCCAGTCCCGGCCAAACTGCAACAAAAAAATATCCGGGCGTTGTGGCAGGTGCGTGTGGTCCCAGCTACTCAGGAAGCTGGGGCAAGAGATCAGCTAAGCTCAGGAGTTGAAGGTTGCTGTGAGCTGTGTGACGCCATGGCACTCTACCGAGGGAGATAAAGTAAGACTCTGTCTCTACAAAAAAAAAAAAAAAGACAGACTCATCAATATATCAGAAAAAAGTGAGAAAAGAACATGAGTGGGTATTTAATTAAAGAGGAAACCCAGTGGCAGTAAGATAGGAGCCAATATTTACCTCATTAGTAAACAGAAATATAAATTGGATGTGTCAATCATCAGTTTCTCAAAACCAAAAGGAAGTTGAAATTCTTACGGTTGAAAAGAGAGAAAATGATCTTTCTGCCTTATGTGGTGTAAAGTGTTACCAGTCCACAAAGCAGTTTGACAGTGTTCCTCTAAAGCCTTAAGAGCATGCCTTACATTTTCAACAGCAATTCTATTTATCCTGAGGAAAATTAGGGTTTTATAAAATGATTTAGCCATAAGATTCATTATGGCATTAATCTAATAATAAGAACTGCCAATAACCTAGATTATCCAAAAAGAGATTAGTTAAATATAGTGAATTAGTAGCAATTTTTTACCATTTTACATGAAAAAGGTTACAAAAATATGTATATGATTTTTAAAATAATATAGATGCATTCATAAAAAAACTGTAAAAGAAACACAAGGGTTATTAATAAGGGTTTACCATGGTTGTTAAGAACCTGGCTTTTTGGCTGGACGAGGTATCTCAACCTATAATCCTACTATTTTGGGAGGCCAAGACAGGTGGATTATTTGAGCTTAGGAGTTCGAGACCAGCCTGCGCAAAAGTGAGACCCCTTCTCTACTAAAAGTAGAGAAAGTAACTTGGCAATGTAGTGGGCACCTATAATCCCAGCTACTTGGGAGGCTGAGGCAAAAGGATCTCTTGAGCCCAGGAGTTTGAGATTGCTGTGAGCTATGAGGCCATAGCCCTTTACACAGGACAACAGAGTGACGCTTTATCTCAAAAACAAACAAACAAAAAAAAACATAGGCTCAGCACCTGTAGCTCAACGACTAGGGCACCATCCACATCACCGGAGCTGGCAGGTTCAGTCCAGCCCAGGCCTGCCAAAGAACAATGAGAACTAGAACCAAAAAATAGCCACGCGTTGTGGCAGGCACCTGTAGTCCCAGCTACTTGGGAGGATGTCAGTTAAGCCCAAGAATTTGAGGTTGCTGTGAGCTGTGACACTATGGCACTCTACTCAGGGCGACATGGACTCTGTCTCGGAAAAAACAAAAAAACGTGGCTTTTGATCTAAGTAGACCTGGAGTTGTGTGGCACACTTTTGACCTAGACAAGTTAATTTCTTTAAAACTCAGTTTCTTTAACTACATAAACTTCAGAAACAAAAATGATACTGTTACCTAGTACATAGGATCATATGACAAAGATAAAAATTCGGTAAAGAACTAAGGCTCCGTGCTTGGCACATTTGGAAGTGCCTATTCAGTGGTGGTGGCATGCTAGTAGTATTAATCATAGTTGAAGTTACTGCCGAATGTCTTGAGAATCACTCAGTATTTGATACTGCAGATTAGCTCAGATTGTATGGACTTTTAGTTTCATCAGTATTGCCAGTTTTCATATATTTATAAAATGGAGTAAGATGGGTCCATATTTCTTACCTATTATGTTGTTCTGATCGAATCCTCAGTTGAATCACTTGTGTAAGTTAGGACCTGTCTCAACCCTCCACCCCTAGTGTTTTCTGTTACAACAGCCCATTTCCTTCATTTTCAACAGCAATTCTACTTCTAGGAATTTATCCTGAGGAAAATTAGGGTTTTGTAAAATGACTTATTCTACCCCACAGGGGTAGAAACCGGGCCCTGTTGACTTTATTTCTCCAGTGCCAGACCCAGTGTCGTAATGTGCAGCCTCTGTAAGTGAGCGTTGATGGACCTGACAGACGGTCGTGACCAGGGTGCTGGGCTGATGGGCCTGTGTCCCTGGAGGGGATTCACTAACATATGTGGACTCGTAATGTATTAAAGTTAAAGTTACCATTACAAAGGTCGGTATTTAGGTCAGATAATTTCCTTTTACAGTACAGAAAACAAATTTAAGTTCCTTTTAAGTTTGGATTTACTGTAAAAAGAAAGCTTTTTTGAAGTCAGCAAAAAACATTTCCAAGGATATCTAATTTCTGATAGTTTTTTTTTTTTTTAAGCAAAACTGGATATTCCAGATAACATCAAAATTATAAAACTTCTGAATATAAAGATTTGCGGAATTATTTATTTTGGGCTTTTTTCTTTCAGGTTCACAGTTAATAGAAGAATCTCCATAGTCGGATTTGGCTTATATGGGTCTATTCATGGTCCCACAGATTACCAGGTGAACATACAGGTACACTCTCTCCCTGCTGTAGAACATCTTGAATTGTAACAAACATAATTTTACAATAAGATACTGTTTTGACAGAAATCCAAGTTTCAATGTAAAAAGCATTAGAAGGAACATTGTAAGCCTAGAAAGTTCTGGTTTTAGTTCTAAAAAAATCTATTTTCAGAAAATTGGGGTACTTCACAAATGCATCAGCATACATTGAGCTCCCTTATGCTTTTTTTGTGGTACTTTGCACTAGAGGACCTTAAAACAGTCTTATTTCTTCTAACTGAACACCCTGTGACTTCCGCGTGAGCAAGACCTGCCTTGTTTTTTGTTTTTTTTTTTTTAAATACATGTATTTTATTATTCTTCATTACATTATTTCCCCCACCCCCACCCCCCAGTGGTAAGACAGAATTGATTTACAGAAAAGAATACAGAAAACACTGAAGCTCCTGGTAGAGGGAGAGAATTCAAGTGGGGAGAGAGAAGCTCTCTCCGTTCCTCTCCCGGTCTTTCCCCGTCTCCTCCTCTAGGCCTGTAGCCTCAGGGTATATATAGGTGTATGTGTTCCTTGGCCAGGAAACGAATGAATACAGTCCCTTCCGCCAGGGGCAAGGTGAATGAGTGTATCAATGAATGGACACAGTCCATTCATGGAATTGAGGCCCAGGAAATTCATAAGAAATTGACCTAGGCATAGGAAATGGGGGTTCCACATTTAGTCCTAAGTGTAAAGTGAAGGAGACACCAAGGCACAGGTGTCTCCTCGGCAGTTGTCCAGGCTTTTTGGCTATTGGAGCCTCTGGTGGACGTTGGAGGTCCCCCTC
>CAUYRH010157977.1:0-34440 GCA_963574655.1 Perodicticus potto | reverse complement strand
CAGGGATACAACAAATGCTCCAACAATATGAATCCGCAGGCGCCTGGCCAAAAGGCCACGCATCTGAGGTTTGGTCAAAGCACTGGAAGCCATGGTAGTTACTGTCCTTGATGGGTATGCCAACCTCAACGCGTCCTTCCCCATGCAATGACTTATTAAATTCTCTTCAGCATTACAAGTTTCCCTTTATTGCCTATAAGTTAATGAACAAATATATACCAATATCTCAGAAAATTCATTAATTAATAATTTCAATATATTGATCATAAGGAAATTTGTGGCTAATAAGAAATGTACATTACTGGTGTTACAAGGTATACAAGCCAACACTAACATAATGTTTTTAAATGTGGCTGTTGCTGTATTTGAACTATATAACTTTTTTAAAGAATGACTTTCAATGACAGGACACAATTTGGTAAAATAAGGCAATAAATTATTATAGGCCTAAGTACAATATGTAGGATACCCTGTGTATGCACCTGAAAATGTTCAAACTTGCCTAGCACACATAGAGTCTAAATTCAGTTGGGATTGTGTATAAGGGGTAGCCTGAGCCCTAAACAAGGAACTGGATGGCCCATAGCAGCAGAGACTTTTTGATTTTAAGTGCCATTTACTGTTTAAAAAAAAAAAAGAGTACTTCTTTGAAAAATGCTAGTTTACACTATGTATAAGACAGGAAGTGTGCAAGTTTAAAACTGGAATATATTATCAAACCAGAAAGAAAATGGAGGAAACTGTAGATTAAAAGACACAAGATGGCTTGGTGCCTGTGGCTCAAGCAGCTAAGGCACCAGCCACACACACAGAGCTGGCGGGTTCGAATCCATCCCAGGCCTGCCAAACAACAATCACAAAATCACAACTACCACCAAAAACTAGCCAGGCGTTGTGGCAGGTGCCTGTAGTCCCAGATACCTGGGAGGCTGAGGCAAGAGAATTGCTCGAGCCCAGGAGTTGGAGGTTGCTGTGAGCTGTGACGCCACGGCACTCTACCCAGGGCAACGCCTTGAGGCTCTGTCTCAAAAAAAAAGAAAAAAAGACACAAGAGACTGGGAAGAATTTCAACCAATTTCAATGTGTTAATCTTATTTTCATTTTTATTTAAAATAAATGAATGATTAATAACAATTTTAAAAGAAATAAAAAGTAAACTGTATAAAAACTGGAAGAGATGCTTTTATGGGCTGAATTGTATCCCGTCAAAATTTGTATGTCAAAATCCTAACCCCCAGTACTTGAGAATGTGAGTGTATTTGGATAGAGAGCCTTTAAAAGGGTGATGAAATTAAAATGAGGTCATTAGGGTAATAGTCTCCAATCCAATCTGACTTGATAAGAGGAGGGAATCTGGACAGACAAAAGAGACACCAGGGGCATGTGTGCACAGACGGATAACCATTTAAAGAGGAAGCAGGAGGGTGGCCACCCACCAGTCATAAGAAGATACCTCAAGAGAAGCCAAAACTGTGAGAAAATAAATTTCTCTGTTTAAGCCACCCAGTCTGTGGTATTTTGTTATGGCAGCCCTAGAAAACTAATGCAGATGCTAAAATGATGAATATGCCCATCATTCACTTAAACTTGAGGAATGCACATGGGGATATAGAAGTGAATATACTGTGGATCTTGGAGCAATAATTCTCAGATGATGAGATGAAGACAGTCAATGTGGGTCACATATAATTTGAAAAAGCCTCAAAAATGATTCAATATTTTTTCTCTTCCCACTTAGAAACACTATCTTAGTCCCAACCATGTGTAACAGGGTATCAATGAGGACAAGGTTATATCACTACTTCTCTTGGCCACTCAGGTAAATCTATTTACCATTTTATAGTGAAGTTATATACACTTTCACCAACTAGAATAGAAACATCATCACTAGTGATCTGTGCTTAATATTGGGACTGAGGCTACTCATTCCCTTTCATTTTCCTTCAAAACTTTATGGCAATTTGCCATTCACATTGGAGTTTATAAGGATAGGGAAGAGAATTGTTTTTCTTTCATAGATAAAGAATAATAAGATAGGGGAAAAGCCAATGAGCATAATAACGGAGAATCTTCCATGAGGTTCTTTCTTCTCACTTATAAATTCTCCATCCTTTTGAAAGACATGGATGTGACAATTCCAAGTTTCAGCTGTCTACTATTTTCCCACCCACTTCATCTCTTAAATATGTTTAAAGCATTAACAACAGGTTATGTTTCATCCTAAAGACAGCTGGATTTCAGACAGAAATAAATGTTTCATTATCTCACTCTATCGTCCAAGACAAATGTGCTGTTGTATTACGTGTACAATGTCTTCTTTGAAGTCTATTAAGGATGTGCTGTGAAGTGAGCCATCTGGAAAAAACAATGTGGAGTGGAAAATAATTATAAGCCAGCTTATTGCTTTCCCCCCCTGTTAAGCCTACTATGAGAGCTGCTGAAAATACTACGCAGTGTGAAGAGTAGAGGCTCTGAAGCCACACAGTTTATACCCCACCACTAACAATGGCTAGCTGATACACGAGTTACTTTTCTCTCTTTTTGTCTTGTCTATAAAATTGAGATACTAATGCATGCTGCATAGACTATGAGGGTTAAATTAAATAATAGTTGCAAAGCACTTCAGACAGAGTAGGCAGTAGTTTGATTTACCTGCTCTTAAATATAGAGAATATGTAATATTCTTCATAGATAGAATATTAGATAAAATACAATAACATTTGAAAGCTAGGTTGAGCAGGCTGGTTTTACAAAAAGTCCATTGAATTTCAACGGGTTCTTTTTTATTTCAGGAGAGAAAAAGACTTTGGCAGATCAAGCTTTAAGCTTGTTTCAGAATTCTCCATCTGGAGCAGGTTGGGACCACCCAGACAGGCCTGTTAGGGAAGCGCTGTCCGTGGTGCTAAGCGCGCCTGCCTCTGGCAACATTTCCTGTGCGAAAAGTTCTTCTCCAGTCAAGTTGCTCAGAGAAGCTCACATATCTGCCTGGTGGAAGTTTCTCAGATATTAGGTTAATCTGCTTTTTCCCTATCTTATCACTGTTTATCTATGCCCCCTTCAAAGAAAAACAATTCTCTTCCATTTCATTATCAAATCCAAACAGTTTTTATTTTTCAGACATGTTGGCCACGCCTGCCAACTAAGAAAGTGACTCCAAAATTGGATCAGAGTATTTTTTCCAAACTTTTTGTTGAGACAGAGTGTTACTCTGCTGCTTGGGCTAGAGTACTGTGGTGTCGTTATAGCTCACTGCAACCTAAACTCCGGGGTTCCCGATATCCTCCTGCCTCAGCTTCTTAAGTACCTGGGACTATAGATGTGTGCACAATCTGTGTCCAGCTTGTTTCTCTAACAATAGGTCTGACTATTGTTAGATAGTTCGATAGTCTCTTGTAACAATAAGGTCTAACTATTGCTGAGGCTAGTCTCTTTCCCCTTCAGCCTCCCAAAGTGCTAGGGTTACAGATATGAGCCGCCAGGCCTGGCCTCTTCTCTTAACCCTTTTAGTAAGTTTCAGAGAAAACCCAAAGCTCAAAACAAGAACATGGGAAACAGTTCATTTCTGCTGCATCCTTTTAAAATTCTCTCCAGCTGGCACCTTCTCTAAGAAACTTTCCCTGTACCTCTACCCTGAGTTAAGTCCCTATCTTCCTTACTCCCAAAGAACCCTGTAAATAAACTTCTCAGTAAAATCATACATTGTATAAAACTGAAACTCTATTTTTTGGTTTTGAATGCCACTGGAGAGAGTTTCTTGAAAGTGACAGCCCATGTCTTACTGAACTGTGAATTCCCAGAATATAAAACATGCTGAATTAAGTTTTGTTGAATTGAACTAAATTTAATTACTGGATCCATAAGGGAGAAGATCCCGACAATACTCCTTTAAAGGCAGCCACCCTTCTTGCATCTGACATATTCCAGAGTAGCTAGGCTCTTCTGGTGAGGATATTCTGGACTGAGTCCATTTGCCACCACTTCCACCATCAGTCTGATGAATCAGCCTCTTGAGGTAACTGGTAAGAAACCAATGTCATTTATTTCAAAGGCTCCTGCTTTCCACTGCCCATTTTTCCTCCTCCCACTTTACATACACACCTGTAATCCCCCCCACACACACACTGTGCATAGGGTCTGATTCACTAGATGATCCAGAAGTAGACTTCTAAACATATTCTTCTGGACAACCTAAGAACAAAGTAACCATCAACAAATTTTTATTAAAAGCCTTTTTTCCAGATAAATGTGGAAGTTCATATAAGAGTGAATTAATAAACTGAAAACTAAGAAGGGGGATGAGATGGGAAAGAAAGAGAAATTGCCATTAACACTGCCTCCTTTTCTTCTCTGTCCAACTGGGTTTTAGCCCTGTTGAGGCTCAGCCAGTGTATCTTTGGCCTTAACCATCACTTTTGTGGGCACTCTGTCCTTGCATTGTTTTCATTTTACAGGGATTTGGGGAAAGGGGAGTTAGAGCAAAAGTATGCTTTAAAAAAAACATGTGGAGTCCCTTACCTTTGAATAATCAAGCAATTGGCCTTTTAGGACTTTGTCTTCCTCAGCACTCTGAACCAAAATGATTCTGTAAATAAAAACTGTTCAGTGTTAGGACAGGCTCACTCTCATGGAGGTCCTCCCCAAAGGTTTTCCGCAACAGATACTTAACTTGTGGTTCTCTTTCTATGCAACTAGCTGTAAGTTTTTAAACCCTTGAAGCACTAAATATGTTGATTCGAACTCACCTAGGAAGATCAGGAAGGAAAAAAAAAAGGACTTGGCCTTCAAATCTTCAGAAGAGGATTTAATGACAGGTTCAGCCTGTTTAATGACAGGCCCAGTACCACACCTCTGCTTTATTATGTTTCTTTATTGTTGCATAACTTTCCTTTATTACTCATGATAAACAAAAATCAAACACTTGCCAAGATAGTTTTAAATAGGTAAGAGTGCAAACAAAGATATACTGTACAAATATGAAACTGGGATCTCAGATTGTTAAAGCATATATTTTTGGTTTTCTATGTGCCAGATCTTTTCTCTCAATCTTTGTTTTGTTTTAGGATTGTATCCATAATTCAAAGATTAAAAAAAGAAGAATTAAAAGTCGCACGTAAAACAGGGTTCTCGGGATTTTTCAATATTTTATGGTTGATTCAAATAAGAAGACACACCCCCCCCCCAAATTGCTTAGGTTGATACAAGATGTCCGAGTTGGGAAGTTTGAGTGCTGCTTGGGATGAATTTTACTCGCCTAACAGATGCAGAATGGCCTCATTTCAGACGGAGTTATTTTCAGTGCCTTTCTCTCAGCGACTAACGTCTTCAGAGTAAAACCAGCTGGCCCCTGCTCTGCATGCTGGGGTTTAGGAGCTGAGGCAGCGAGTCAACGTTTCCAAATCGAAGCCTTGGCTTTACCACACACGCAGCGAACAGCGCAGCCGGCGTGCCAGGAAGGTCCCTGGCCAGTCTATGGCGCATGCGTCCTAGCACCTTTGGACGGGCTCCCCCCCGCCCCAGACCCAGTGGACTGTGACGTAATCGGCCGGCTGTGGGCGGGGCCTTCCGGCTAGTTAGCCGGGACACGCTCCGGCTAACAGGAGGCGGAGCCTGAGAGGGCGGTGAGAGGCCGGGTCCGAGGCAATCTGAAAACGGAATTCTTTCCCAGCCGGCTCCCCAGTCTGCCAGAGTAAGGCCCGGCAGTGAGGCCGCTGCGACGCCTCTGCACTCTGCGGCTTTGAGCTTGGCTGCAGCAGCGCGAGACCTTTTTTCCCTGTTTTTTCCCACGAGAAAGCCAGGCGAATCCTCTGCTTCTCAGGAGACAGGAAAATCCTGGAGCTAACCACGAGCACCTCGGCCTTTGCGCTGACCCCCAAAGCGCAGAAGGACGGCGAGAGGGGACCGAAGCTGAGCTGAGGTCCCCTAGAGACGAGAGTGTGCGCCTGAGCGGGGTGGGAAAGGAGGGAGGAGTGTCACGGAGTTTACGGTCAGCAGTGGATGATCCCGGCCCCTCAGTGCCTGGGGGCCGCGAAATGCGCGAGGAGAACAAGGGTATGTTCGGTGGTGGTGGCAGCGATGCGGGCCTGGCCAGCGCCGCAGCGCGGGGCCAAGTGGAGAAGGTGCAGCAGCTCCTGGAAGCGGGCGCGGATCCCAACGGAATCAACCGCTTCGGAAGAAGGGCGATCCAGGTAACGGGGCCCGGCCGGCAGGGGGCGCAGGAACGCGGGGCACGGCCTCCCACCCTCAGGGCTGAGACGAGTATCACCGGCGTAACTTCGGCAGCCGTCTCTCGGGCTGGAGGTGTGGAGTCCAGGCGTAAAACAAGTTTATACTTAGCAAAAATTTTGAAGTGTACTTCAGTTTGGTTTTCTTTTAATGGTGGGGAAATAAAATTTTTTTGCCTTCTCATGATCGGAGATTTAAATTATAGATTCAATTAGAGAGGAAGGGGGAAAAGGAAAGGTTATTTGGGGAGAACTATTTTGTCTACTTTCAACGATAAAGTAAATTAAAATCTACACAATGCGAAGTGGATTTAAGGTAGTTCCTCTACAGACTCAAAGTACAATGAAAAAACTTCAAGGTGAACTTTCAAGCCTCTGTATGGAATTTTTTGTATTCTTTCCTAATAGAGGCGAATTGAGTTCAAAGGTATGAGACTGGATTTCTCCACCACAGTACTTAATTCCTTTTATTTTATGTTAGCAGTATCTCTTAAGTGATGCATAAGATTTTTTTAAAATGCTTCTATAGTTTATTATCATACTAAATACTTGGATTAAAAATATCTGCAGAAACTTATGTTATCTTTAAATGGAAAAAGATCTTCATAATGTCTCCCCTTTAAAAGTATTTAAGTATTTTTTAATCCTTTAAAATCTAAGATAATGCCTTTGTACTTTACTGTTCACTATTATGGTCATATTCAGTATTCATCTCATTGTCACCCTCTATAACTAAGCTAATATTTGAAAATCTTGTTAATGGTATAGTTTTTAAGAAAATAAATGTCAATTCCTTTTGAATTCTTACAAAAGTGGTGTAACAAAGAAGGGATTTTTGAAAGCAGCAAAAACATTGTAAAGTAATATTGATACTCACAAAATTCTATTAAGTACAAAAACAAGTTTTCTTATAATTTTGATTCACTGTTTTCTTAAATACTAAGGACCATTTTTTTTTTCTATTTTGGTGTATAATACCCTTTATATCACTAGTAGAAATAACTTATGGTTATCATGATTTTTAGAGGAAGAAATTAGTATTTCTAATATTCATGAAACATGCAAACAAGAAAACTAGAGGCATACTGCCTTTAAATTACATGGTACATTTTAAAGCACATAAACCCACAAGAACAAAGTAACTCCATGTTGAACATTTAATTCAATCACAATTTTTTATTGTTAACCAAAAGCAAAATGCCAAAGCATATGCTTGCATGATGCACATATAACAAAAGGCTGCTATAAGATTACTCTTTTAAAACATTATTTTTCTAAAGTTTAGCACCATTCTGATTTGACTGCTAATATCTAAACTCTTTATATAGCAAAATATTTGCTATTTAACATAAAATCTTAATAATTATAAAATCCTGTACAATGTGAACACAGTGTTAATTTTACATGTTACATTATATGTAACATTAACATAACAGGTAAAATTAAATGTTTTAGTATAACATTAATTTAAAATAGTAAAATGGTCAATTATTTAAAACAAATCATTTGTTTTCATCATTCTGTAATCATTGCATGTGACTTAATTTACTTTTACCCTTCTGATCTCCACCTTTGCCTCAAATCATCAGACTATCATCCTTTATGAGCACAGACACATACAGTAAACACAAAAGCCTTCCGCAGATTTGCTCTGCGAACAAAAAAGACCTTTTTAAGAAACTTGTTTCTTATTTTCTCCCTAAAGTATACTCCTGACCTTTTTTTTAGAAAAATCAGTTGACTAATATTTTTTAATCTGGATTATAGCAGGGGAAGGAGCAGGGAAAAAGTAACAACTACAAAAGCCACTTAAACTTCACTCTGCTCCATAAATCATTTAAAATAGAAATGGAATGGATTTTCCCATGGAAATCAAGAACTTCTACAAGGACAATAATCACTTTAGCATCAGCTCTTTCTTCTCTCTGCACGTTTGAAAATAAATTTTAATTTGTGCAAACGAAGAGAAACCAGCAACCAGATGCTTGTGCCCTCTACATTGGGTGAATACGTCACAAATAGGTATTTAAAATGTCTCTACCTGCTGGGCCCCAAATGGCTGGCTTCACAACTGCCTCCACGCCTAGTCCTGACCACTCTGCTCTCTCCGCAGGTCATGATGATGGGCAGCGTCCGAGTGGCGGAACTGCTGCTGCTCCACGGTGCAGAGCCCAACTGCGCAGACCCCACCACCCTCACCCGACCTGTGCATGACGCGGCCCGGGAGGGCTTCCTGGACACGCTGGTGGTGCTGCACAGGGCGGGAGCGCGGCTGGATGTGCGCGACGCCTGGGGCCGCCTGCCGGTGGACCTGGCTGAGGAACGAGGCCACTTCCATGTCGCAGGGTACCTGCGTATGGCCGCAGGAGACTGAAAGAGGGTTCACTCAGCCGCCCACCACGCTTATTTTCTCCCCAGTTCCCACCCTCACCTACTGCAATGAAGACTGCAAACGTGGAACGGCCGGAAAGCAACTCCACTCTCTGGCGGAAGGAGGAGCCAACTGGGAGTAAGTTCATAGACATTTTTTCTTAATCTGGATCTAGCTCTTTGCACTCACGGCGAAGCCAAACACAAAGAGGTGGATTTCCTACAATGTTAAGGAGTGTGTGACGTTCCAGGTGTAGTTCACTCTGGAGAGTTTTCTGATAGACAGTGCTGGGGTGGCGAGTAGGAGGAGTGGGTAACCTGTAACGTTCTCCCTACTGACTGCAGAGCAGCTCCTGGTAAATCCAGGCTTCGGTATTAGGTCCTGGAGCAAAGAGGGAAAACCTGAAGGCTGAGGCTCCGATGGATAAAGGTCGTGGTGGGCTTTAGTAGGTGCCCAAGGCTTATTCTTGCTGTGGAGTGCTCTGCAAACTACCTGCAAAATGATAAGTCTCTGGAAGCCCTAAGGGCTAACCTTCACCAGATAGCAGAGTGGGCACAGAGGATGCGGAAGCTCCGGAAGATCTGCCTCATGTTCTACAATCCCTGATCACGACGCTGCACGGCAGCTCTGGAAGATGGGCTCTGGTTCTAATTCCACTGAGGGGAGATGCCCTCGGTGTTCTGGATGCCAACAGAGTCAGAACAGTGCACAGGACGAGCGCATTGCAGTGAGAGCAATTGTAACGGTTAACTGTAGCATTTTGCTTTATCTATTACCAATAAGAAACAGAAATCCCCCTATGAATTGCTACTTGCAAAGATTTAAAGATATTTTGTACTTTTGAGTTGTTCTTCAGTTAACAGTCTTATTTAATGCAGAAACTTTAAATAACAAAGTAACTCATGTCCTTTCTGTAAAGAGAGGAAAGGAAGAACTACAGCTTCTTCAGGGAAGCTATGACACCACAGCAAGCTATACTGTGGCAAACTCAGTGCAAACAGCCTAGATTGCTTTCATCCTTTATTTATTTATATGTTAATTTTTCTGATGGTTTCTTTATAGAGTATCTCAGGGGATCAAACTATGAAATAGTCCAAATGTCTTTGAGAAGGAAATTATCTTGGGATATTTCTCAAGGGTTGCTGAAAAATTAGGTTGAGTATAAAATCGTGCAAAATTTGCAATGAAGGCTTGCGGAATATCTTAACATCTGCAGAACTAAAGGTGCACTGCTTTGGGATTTAATTCCCAATATTGATTTATTCATTATATTGTTGGAACAACTGATAATTTCACCATTTTAATAAAGAATTAACAGGAGAGCCTGAACTCCAAAGTGTAGATAATTTGGCTTAAACATGTATATTCATGGATTTACCACTAACTCCAAAGAAATCTTAAAGAAGGGATTCCCTTCTCTTACCCTTTGTATAATTGTTGATAACAAATGCTGACAATTTATGAAAACTGCATACATATGCCATTAAAAACATGAGATGTATATATTTTATGCTCCTAAGTGTCCATTCTACTATGTACAGAAGGTGCCAAAAAATGTATACACATTTTTAAATGACTATGTATTATTTTTTGAAGTAGAATTGAAGGTACTGTTACTGGTCAATGCCTACACATGCTACACACACCTACTTTGCCTGCAATTTATACACTTTTAAGGAATGATGTATTTTACTTCCAACAAGATCTTTTCACATGATGTATTTTACTTCCAACAAGATCTTTTCTTTATTTTTGTGGTACCCTGTGTACATTTAAAGCAAGAAGAGGGAAGAGAAAAGAAAGACTTATAAGAAGGGGTGCCTTTCAGCTTAATGAACAAATCTTTACTTTTCTCTCAATTCCTATTCAAATATGTATTACTAGGTAAGGTTAATTGAGAATCAGAGCCTATCTTAATGGGGAAGAGATGTGATTATTGACACATAATTTGTACCAGACATACTTTAAAATATTTGTTCATTTAACACTCAAAACCCAAATATAAGTACTGTTTCCCAGATAAGGAGAAGAGGCAGAGAAATATTGAATAACTTGCCAGAGGTCACAAGATATTCATTCCATGGATGCATAAAGTAAGTTCATATGGTTCCAAAGCTTGTAATTGTGTTTTTTTCTTTTCACTGCAACATCTTATCCTTTCATCCTCCAAAATCATTAATAAATACACATGAACACAACTAATTTTTTCTTTTTAGAAAAGCAGAAATATACAATAATCTCCCTTATAAGCTGGCTTTTCTTTAACATCTAACTATAAACAGATTATTTAAAATCTATTTTTAAATGTCAACAATAGAATAGTCCCAAAAGAAACACCTATAAAAACCAAACTTTTGGAACAAAGATAATGGAACCCCCATTTTCATATTAATTCTACTTGCTCTGCTTTTGGTAGAGCAAATTAAGCCACAAGAACAAGAAGGATAAGGACAGAATAATGCCATCCTAATTATTACTTAAGCATTCAAATCATTATTGGCTACAAGAATAATACTTTTAAAATTAATACTACTTTACAAATAGCAGGAAACATTATGTACACAAGAAGTCAATTGGTAACATTGACTTTCCCATTAGATTCATAAAATCCCTTAATTTGTCCTCTATTTCTTAAGTTTTAAGAAATTTATTAGCTGCACAAGACTGAGCCATGAAAAATGATAATATTTTGAAATACACATGAAACAGGTTACTTCATGCATAATTTTTAAAAATCGTAGAATTTCTCCTAATGACAATCTGATATTAAAGGAAACTAAAACAAGAAAATGTGATTGTGAATTCCACAATACTGTATTTACTACATTGGTTTGGGGGCTGTTTATTTCTTTGATATAAAGCAAAGCAAAAATGACTCAAAATTAATTACACCTGATTATACTAGAATGGTAACTTATTAATGACATGTAAAAGTTAGTTTTCAAAACAACCTGGCAGACAGGTTGGCTATTGTATTTTATCAAAAGCACAAGGAAATACACACATACTTTTAAATTTATAGAAGATTTCACTTTAACAGATACATGCAAGAAAATATGTAGTTACTTATACTCATGAGTCTTGCTTCTGGATCCATTGTGAAATTACAGAAAATTAAATATTCCTGTTAATTTCCCCATCAAAGCCTAAAACAATATCAAAGTTTGTACAAATTCTACTCCTGACCTTTATTCCAAGATCTGGAAGTTAAATAAATTAAGAAATTTAACCTATTCATTTTGTCTCATCTTTATACTTCCTTTTTTCAGCTAAGTAGATAGGTCTTTTTAAGGATAATTTGCCATGAAAGCAAAATCTATTTAAAATTTCATGTGCTCTAATAGTTAAAATTAGAAATTTCAGAAATAATGAAATTGGTTAAGAAGTAGAGCTAGAGATTCCTAAAACTGCAAACACTTTTGGGAAAATGTGCACTTAGGAATGCTTTTATGATATTTTATTCCCTATTAGGGCAAACTTAATAGTATCCAGGACCAAATAATTATCACAGAAAGGTAGGTGAATGACCTTTAGCAATTAGATACATACAACTAATTTCACTTAATAGTTACATTGAGATTCTATAGTACCCTTTCTTTACCAGAAATACTGAAAACAAATTGTATATTAGTATGTAATTGTCAATTAGTATTTTTTATTGCTTTTATAATTATTTCTGAATTATTTCAATAATTGAAAGATATGCTCATTTTCCCTTTATTCTTTACCCGAGACTGATTAGTTTTAAATAGGGCATAATTTGTACAATGTTCAATACACTGCCATTCTATCAAAAGCAGAGCAAGTACAATTAATAATCTGCCAAACCTATAAGAATCCTCTGAAGAAGTATTCTTGCGGACTGCTTTCTGGGTCAAATGCAAAAGCCAGTGTCATGCAAAGTACAGTCAAGTCTGCTCTCGTGTTTTACATCAACCATCCCTAACAAAATTTTGACATGCTTATTAGATTTTCAATACTGTTTAGTTATTTGGTGAATTTTAAGCTACAATAGATAACATAATCACATATATAGAAAATAAGAAAAATTTAATTTTAGAAAGCAATTGAAGGAGCAACAATTTAATATATTGAAGATACTTTCAATGTCTTCTCCTGTTGTATGTATAACCCCAGGAAAGAGGAAATGGAGAAAAGAAACAGACTTGATTGGAAGATAGAAGACCTGAGTTCCCATAATGGTTCTTTAGCTAATTCAGTGTATCAATTTGGGGTCGTATAACTTGGATTAGTCTCAATTTTCTTCATCTATAAAAGCAGGAGTTGGACTAGATTTCTAAGTTCCCTACTGCCACTGAAGTTCTGTATCTTTATGAATTTGTTGTATGCATGACTGTAGTGGAGTCCTATACTAGTAAATATTTTGCTATTAGTAAATATTTTGCCATAGTATGAGTGAAGTAAAAATGATAGAAAGGAATGAAGGGGATAAAGAAACTTATTTAAAAATTCTGGAGCCCTGGGAGAGAGGGGTCTTTATATGTATTACCTCTACCAGTTCATGGGAAAATTACAAAGTTTTTTATGTTTTGGTTTGGTTTGGTTTTTGTTGTTTGTTTTTGACACAGTCTCTGACTATTGCCCTAGGTTGAGTGCTGTGGCATCATCATAGGTCACAGTAACCTCAAGCCTTCTTGGGCTCAAGCAATCCTCTTACTTCAGCCTCACAAAAACCTGAGACTACAGGTGCCCACCACAACACCTGTCTAGTTTTTCTATTTTTAGTAGAGATGGGGGTCTCAATCTTGCCCAAGCTGGTCTTGAACCCCCAAGCTCAAGTAATCCACCTGCCTGCCTAAGCCTCGCAGAGTGCTAGGATTACTGGCATGAATCATCACAGCTGGCCTACATACAAGTTTCAGAGAAGAACAGAAAAGTGCCTCTGGAAAAGAAGTACTTAGTTTAATTTTTAAAGTCTTTCCCACTTCATCTTTCTTCTGACTTTTACTGTTGACTTTTTGCATTTTCTCACATCACACACAACCATTGGAACAATTACCTTCTTAAAGAGAGCAAAATAGCTTCAATAAATTTATAAAATATTGCTAAAGTAGGTATTCACAAACTAACATAAGTACTCTGAAGGGGGAAAAGTGATTTTTATATGAGCATATATCATGACTTTCTGACCTAACTGGGGTTAGTGTAGGGAGTTAGGACCAACAAAAAAAGGTGGAAATTTTGTCAGGAACAAAGTACAAAGGTAAAAGAAACTAAAATATGGAAGAAACCAGAGGCTGAGTAATTCTCTGTGAGCATCTGTAGTGAATTTTACAGACCCAGTCTTAAGGATCTAGTACTTAAGAAACAGAAAATATGTTACAACAGAATTCACGTCAAAACTTTAAGGCTGGCTCAGTGCCATAGCACAGTGGTTATAGCACCAGCCACATACACCAAGGCTGGTGGTTCAAACCCAACCCAGGCCAGCTAAAACAACAATGACAACTGCAACAAAAAATAGCCAGGCATTGTGGTGGGCACCTGTAGTCCCAGCTACTTGGGAGGCTGAGGCAAGAGAATTGCTTAAGCCCAAGAGTTTGAGGTTGCTGTGAGCTGTGACACCACAGCACTCTACCAACGGTGACAAAGTAAGACTCTGTCTCAAAAAAAAAAAAACTTTAAGGCCAATTAGTGACTAAACCATGCCTAATTTTCCTTTCATATTTGGCCTCCTCCCCAAATGCATAACCTTCTATTTATCCTCTCATTATCATAATTCTTGCTATTATGATATGGTTTATGGTAGTGAGAATTATGATATGGTTTGGGCTACTCCTTCTGAATCCTATCTCATGTGGCCTCTGGGTCTCCATTCCATTTTAAACAAACTCCCATCTACCTTATATCTGTTCAAAAATTTCTCCATCTTCATTGCCTTGGCTGAAAACTGGGTCTTCCTCAAAATTCAATTCCACTTTCTTCCACACTAGATACTAGGTATTGAGCTATGGATAACAAAAACAAGTTAAGACCTGGAATGAATGTCTGGTGCTTAGGTAGTTTTCAACATAGTCCAAATAAACCAAAATTTTAAGGATTATCCATTGTTCTTCATGTTTCTCTCTTAGTGTACGTATGATAACTACATTTTATTTTTTAATCTAATTAAGCTACAGGGCCAGTGTATGTTGTTATATATTTTCTATTTATAAGAGATAATACAGGAACATAAAACAGAAATTTATTCTGTTTTAAACCCACAGACAGGTCAGCAGATCATTAACATATCACATGGAGTTTTCTTCTGAAGGATGACTAGAAGAAAGATTTATATAAAATAGCTCCTTATTCCATCTTTAATTCATGACTGTCTAAGCTTTACTACTTTTACTAGGGCACATTTCCTGTATCCCTTGCCAAAGTACCACCTACAGTCCTAACCTACACTCTTACCTAAAAACTGTTTGATCATCCTCTACTACTCTCTAATTTCTGGATTGCCTTTGAGATTTAGAGTTATTGCAATAAGCCTGCTCCAAAATTGTACAGTGCCTTCTGATCTGTTTAAATCTCACCATAAACAGAAAAAGTCATCACCTTTCTATGGAAAAATTAAGTAGCACTTCATTATATATTTGCCCACCAGGTACTTCTTATACCTATACAAGGGTAGTGTTGACCCCAATAGTCACTTGTGGGCCACAGGTTTAAAACTACTTCTACTTGAGGGGATTGGTTGTCAACCCTGGCTTCATATCAGAATCACCCATGGAGATGTTTTAAAATTCAGATTTGATGATCAGCTACAGGTCTACAAAATTAGAATCTCTAGGTTTTAGCCCCCAAATTTCTGTAGTTGTTACTTTAATAATCCTTGCTCAAACAAGGATTTTAAAACACTGGAAAAAGCAAAAATTAGTAAGTAAAAATTTGAAACCTCCCCACCTACTTTCTCCATACACAAGAGTGATCATTATCAAAAATATTTTAATTATCCTTCCCAAAATATAGGTACACATAATTGTAAACATCTTTCCCCCAGCACACACATTTGGAAAACACAAATGGGATCATACTATTCTATTACTTGCATTTTAAAATCTTTAATTAGGGATAGTTCATTGACAACTTTTATTATCAGTACACATGGGTATACATTTTTATGGCTGCATGGTTTCCCATAATTTTAAAAAATTAGACTCTCATCACAAACATAGTTTCCTTTTCTCTTTTTTGCATTTTTTTGCTACTACATATTGTTATAAAAAAAACCATTTTTGCATACTGATAAAGTGATCTGTAGCTATTTATAATAGTGAAATTGCTGCAGTTAAAGGTATACAAGAGTAAGGGAGTTAAGTTGTTGAGTCAATAAGTATATACATCTATACAAATGTAAAATATGTATTTCTTCCATATTTACATACTATCATGTAAGTTGTATATACATATATAGTTTCACACATTATTTGTGTGTCTATCTTTGCATACTGATGAGTGGAACAGCTGAATCAAAGGGTACATACATGCACATACAATTTTGATCGATACTGTGAAGTTGCCATCCAAAAGAGTTACACCAAGTTTTAACAGTATGTAAGAATAGTATTATCTCTGGACAACTTTGCCAGTGTTACCACTCATTTTTTCTTTTGCCATAGCTGTAGTTATATGTCATTGTTTCTGTTTTCCTTTTTTTAGTAAAATTACTTTTTATTCTACATTGTGATCATTTGTATACACTCTACTAAAAACTGCCTGTTATATTCTTTATACCTTTGTCTTCTGAGTTATTTTACTGCTTTATATATTTCTGTATTCTAGAAATTAATCTTTTGTTGCATATAACCAAATATACATATTTTTTGAGACAGAGTCTGTTAACTTCACTAGGGTACAATGGCATTATGCTTACTGCAACTGCAAACTCCTGAGCTCAAGTTTTCCTCCTGCCACAGCCTCCCAATTAGCTGGGACTACAGGCCCAAGCTGCTATATCAAGTAATTTTTTTCTTTTATTCTTCTTTTTTTTTTTTTCTTTTAGTAGAGATAGATGTGATCTCACTCTTGTTCAGGCTGGCCTAAATTTCTGAGATCAAGCTATCCTCCAGTCTCACCTCCCAGAGTGCTAGGATTACAGGCATAAGCCACCAGGCTAGGCCTATTTTTCTTTTTTATTTAATAACCAATCTCGCTTTCACATTTTCTTCATTATCAATTGGATATATATAAATGTTCTAAAATCTTACGAAGTCTTTTGTGTTATGCCTTTGAGGTTTTGAGTTTGAGCATATGCAACATCAAATATTTCCTGGGTCTTCAGCCTGCTACCCTAACCTGCAAATTAGCTACTTGCTAGTTCCCACTATCTCCCAAGCCAATTCCTTAAAATAAGTCCAGTGAAGTCTCTCTTTCCATTATGCAGCATTTATGTGTGTGTATTTTACATATGTGTTTATATACACAGTCATGCAGCATATATGTGTGTTTATATACACACAGAGTCATTTACTGCATAGCAATGCTTTGGGCAACTAGGGACCATATATACTACAGTGTTCCCACAAGATTATAATGGAGCTATAAACTTCCTGTCACCTAGTGATATCATAGCCAGCTCTGTAGCACAATATATTACCTTTCTATGTTTACATATATTTAGATATTTGTGACAAATACCATTGGATCACAGCTGCCTACATTATTCAGTACAGTAATATTCTGTAAAGGTTTGAAGTCTAGGATCATTAGACTATACCCTACAGCCTAGGTGTGTAGTAGATTATACCATCTAGGTTTGTGTAAATACACTCTATGATGTCCACATGAGGAGAAAATTACCTAGCAATCCATTTCTCAGAACATATCCTCACCATTAAGCAACCTATGACTGTGTGTATTTGTAAATACATATTTAACTACATACTGTTTGTAGATACACATATATATAGACACACACCTCTATTGGTTCTATTTTCCTGGAAAACTAATATAGATAACAATTTCAACAGATGTGTAATAAGGATCTTTCCTCCCCACCCCACCATGGTTTACTGCCACAGCTAATCACACTGTCTAGGTCCAAGAAGCCCTTCACTTCCTCCAGTCCTTCACAATCTTTAAATTATACTATGCTGGCATTAGATGTCATTTTTCTGTTGGATGCTTTCTTTTAACTACCCCCTCCCATCACCACCCCTGTCTCTGTAGGCCATAAAAACAAATGCCTTCATTATCAGTCTCTCTCTTCCATGAGGTTCTTGGGAGGGGTTGCTGGGGGGGGGGGTCCAAGGAGCAGAACAAGACAGA
This sequence comes from Perodicticus potto, assembly GCA_963574655.1. Lineage (NCBI taxonomy): Eukaryota > Metazoa > Chordata > Mammalia > Primates > Lorisidae > Perodicticus > Perodicticus potto. The sequence continues at coordinate 16,575 of CAUYRH010157977.1, read as the reverse complement.
AAAGGATGTGGTTCCCCTGTAACTTACATTCTACCATGAGACACAAATACAACAAGCATATAAGCAAATACGCACTCATTCCCGTATGCTAAGTGCTATAAGGAAGAAAAAGTATGATGGTACTTGAAAAGAGAAGCATTTCTGAGGGTGAGGGGTACATGAGAAAAGATTTGAAGGGGAAGGAGCCCACCTTGATGAGAGCAAGGAAAAGCATTCAGTCTAGACTGACAGGTGGCGACTAGTCCCAGCACCCAGTACCGGTGCTCAATCAATTCTGAGCTAACCCTACTAGAGAGGGTGCATTTGTGAAGACCTCGATGTATTAGAGAGGCTACTTGAAGAATGATCAGTAAACCTCACCTCATCCATCTTCTCCCTGGAGTGTGGACTGAGGGTCGGAGGCAACGTCACGTTGCGGGAGGGGGTGTAGGGGAAGCAGCCTGCGGCTCCTCTCGGTTATGGCACCGGCACCGCAGCTTGGTCGATCCAGTCCTCACTTTCTCCTCCGTAAAGGGAAGGGCTAGGCCCTGCCGACTCACGCCGAGGTCTCTCTTCTTCAGCCAGGCCACTGAGCCCATGCACTTGAGTGAGAAGTCCCTGGGAAGCGGCCACATTACCAGGCTCCGAGAGCTGGGCCTAGTCCCAGTTCCTCTCGCCTACGCCCAGCCCCGCGACTCCAAGCCGCAAGGCTCTGGACAGATGCAGACAGACGGCATACTCCGGGGGTCCGGGTGGCTGGGCTCGACTTTTCGCCGTCGGAGAGCCGGCGAGCCCGCGCCCGACCTTTCCACGGAGAGCGGAGCCCGGCTGGACCGCGATCTGGGACCCGCTGCTCCGTGCGCTCCGGCCGCCGCCGTGTCCTCTCCTCACGATCCTTTCGGTTACTCCTTCCTTTCCTCCCCCGCTTTTCCAGTTCTGAGACAGGACCGCTTTCACTGTCTCCCAGCTGGAGAGAAAAGGGGCAGAGTGTCTAGAAAGAAAGGATCAGTGATGTGGAAAAACACAGAGAGAGGAGGCAGGAGCCGGCTGAAAACTCGCTGAGCGAAGGGCATGCGAGTTCCCTCCCGCGGCCGAGCGGAGGCGGCTTCGGACCGCGGCGGGACGGAGAAGCCGCTAAAGGTGGGAGACCCAGGCCCGCGGGGAGCGGCCCAAGCGGGAGGGGAGCGCCGCGAGAGGAGGAAAAGGAGGAAGTGCTCAGATGCTTCTCTGTGTCGCTGGAGATTGAAATCGAAAATAAAAAAGGCCCAGATGAAGCGGACTCAGTGCTAACCCACGCCGCGCGCGTTCGGCCGGTGGGAGCTGGGGGAAGGAGTGCCGGGTGGCAGCGGGGACCCGCGGGTTCCGCTCCGCCTACCTGCTCCGCCGCCCAGCCCGCAGCTCCGACAGCACCAGCGCCATGCAGCGTCCAGATGTCAAAAGCGGCTGCGTGCAGCGGTTTTGTTTAATTTTGTTTTCCAAATTTAGAAGCGTAGCAGCCTCTTCTTTCAAAACTGGCGTTCAATCTCCAGATTAATGGATAGAGCAATGAGATGACTTTTCATTTATTTCTTCCTTTCTTTTCTCTCTTTTAAACAATCCAGATTGAAGAGAGAGAAGACTTGAGACGAGCGGAGCGCGGCGGTTCCTGGTTAGGGCCGGGTCAGGTGACTGATGTAGCGAGGGGGCGGGCTGCCCGGGATGCGTTCCGCCGTCCGGTCCTTGCGGACTCGCCCGCCGCGTGGGGCGCCCGAGCGGGTAGTGGGACCGGGGGGGGAGTGGGGGGGTCGCAGACAGGGCGGGAAAACGACGGTAGGCGGGAGGGAGAGGAACCCGGGTTGCGCGCGCCTCCCTTCGGGCGCCTCAGGCTGCCTTCCCGCGCGCGCAGGGCACGGAACGGGAGGTCGGGGGGAGGGGGAAGGGGCGCGCGCGCAGGGAAGGCGGCTGCGCGCCTGCAGGGCGGAGATGGGCGGGGGGCGGGGGGCGGCACGTGGGTCCCAGTCTGCAATTGGGGGACAGGGGCGGTGCTGCTTACCTCTGGTGCCAAAGGGCGGTGCAGAGGCTGCGGAGCCCTCGGTGGTGGTGGTTGCGAGAGCATGGTGCGCAGGTTCTTGGTGACCGTCCGGATTCGGCGCCGGTGCGGCCCACAGCGAGTGCGTGTTTTCGTGGTGCACATCTCGCGGCCCGCGGGTGAGTGGGCAGCGCCGAGTTTGCGGGCCGCTGCGGCCCTCGTGCTGATGCTATTGAGGAGCCAGCGCAGAGGGCAGCAGCCGCATCCTAGAAGACCAGGTAGGAAAGGCCCTGGAAAAGTCCCGGGTACATTGGGCGCTTGGATTTTTTTTTTTTTTTTTTTTTTTTGGCGTGATTTCATAACCAGATAAATCATCTCGGGTCGAGGCGAGGGGGAGGAGGTTATGGGAGAGGAGGCTGTTTCCCCATTCGTATTACAGTTAGACATGTGGTTCTGCCAATATGCCCATTGTGACTGGAGCCACCTTTACACACCTCTTCAACCCGTGGAACTCTGAGGTGAACCGAAAGCTTCTAAACCTACCTTAGCAGTCATTAGAAGTGAGTGACACTTGAATTTCCTGGGTGGGCTGCAAACACACACGCACACACGTAGGTAAGCTGTATCACCAGTGCACTTTGTTTCGCCCTCGGGGGAATTAGTGGTAATTAGTGGCCGCCTTAGTTTCCCGGAGGCGGCCTTCTTTTCTCCTCTCCCTCCTGGCTGGGTCATCCCTCACACCTTTCAGGAGAGTGGAGGACAGGCCAGAGAGGGGCTTGCACATAGCCCCTTCCTGAAATACTAACACTGATTGGAGGATTAGTAATTGCTAAGGAGCCAACACTTGCTTACTGAGCATTTTACAGCCAGTAGGGAGATGGGCTTTCTTTATGAGAGCCTTCGTTCGAGATTTTGAAACTGCTCAGGATGATGCTGGTATGTTTAGCAGATAATGGAACTACAGTGCTGACCCCGAGAAATCACAACTGATCATATTTTAATCGTCTCAGACTACAGTTAATACAATTTTAAAATGAGGCCTACTTCTTATCAAATAGAATTAGAAGTAATTTGTCCTCACATCAGATAAATCTTTACACAGTTGGTGTAATTTCCTACCGCCTGGCAAATAAAAAATATATATGTAGCTGCCTTATACAGAATGCTAGTTAGAACTTGGATAATAAGTCTACAAGTAATTTAGTAAGGCTTCATGTTTATGACCCTCCTTGTAGGATCACTTCTCAGAGAGTATATAGCTTCAAAAAGCAAAGGTGGACAGAGGGGAAATTGTACTTTTTTAATTGCAATATTCATGTCCTTTTGACATGGAAATTGTAAACTGCTTAAAACCAACAGTGTATAATTTGGTGCCTCAATTTCTATCAGCAAAAATTTACAATCTGTAGGATATATACACATTTTGTCCTTTATTTTTATGTGATGGACTGTTTTAAAAACAAAACAAAACAAAAAAAAAACGCTTGTAGGCCAGGTGCAGTGGCTCACGCCTGTAATCCTAGCACTCTGGGAGGCCGAGGCAGACGGATTTGCACTCACAGGTTTGACACCAGCTTGACCAAGTATGAGACCCCATCTCTAAAAAATAGCCATGCGCCTATAGTCCCAGCTACTGGGGAGGCTGACACAAGAGAATCGCTTCAGCCCAAGAGTTTGAGGTTGCTGTGAACTAAGACGCCAGGGCACTCTACCGAGGGCGACAAAGTGAGATTCTGTCTCAAAAAAAAAGAAAGAAAGAAAAAACGCTTGTAAAGGATTTCATGGCCTGTTCAAGGGATCTAACTTTAGTTCATTTCAAACTATTAACAATATGCTGTTTTTCTAAAATGGCTATTTACATTGTAGGAGAAAGTCAAAAGAATAGGATGGCATGGAGCCTAAAAATTTCCATATTGTAGCAGTCAGGGTTTTCAAGATGTTATCTTGTAGGAAAATGTGAAATATTTTTTATAAGTGTGATTTTGTTTTTTTTATTTTATTTTTTTTTATTGAATCATAACTGAGTACATTAGTGCAATCAAGGGGTACAATGTGCTGGTTTCATATACAATCTGAAATATTTTCATCAAACTGTTTAACATAGCCTTCATGGCATTCTCGTAGTTATTGTATGAAGACATTTGTATTCTGCATTTAGTAAGTTTTGCCTGTACCCTACTAAAATGCACCCCACCAATTACCCTCCCTCCACCCATCCTCCCTATAAGTGTGATTTTAAATATTCTTTCCTTGGAATTTAATAAACTAGAAAATAACTATAAATATAAACATAAAAAATAAAATGGCTATTTATCTGTAATACTACCTGTGTTTGAAGATAGTTGTTAATATTAGTATCTCTATAAAAGTTTTTATTACAGTAGTCAATGTTACTTTATATAAAATTATTTTATTTAAATTATGAATTGCTTCTGGAAATCCATAGTAAAAAAGTAGAAAAGTTAAGGAATGAATATAAATGGTATACTTTTGTATTTTATATTTTAGGAATATAAAAAAACACTGTGTTTACTTTAAGTTAGATAAAATATTCATCTTATAGTTTATTTGTTGTATAAAATGTTAAAAGTATTTAAATGATAGATTCATTGAAAATAACCATTTCTTGTTGTTTAGGTATAAATCAATTTTTAGGATTTAAGTGTAAAGTTAAAAGTATATTCACTACACAAAAAGCTCGATTTTCAGGAAGTATCTTAAGACAGAACACATGGCTTAGATAGAATACAATATGTATCTAGAAAATATGAGCAATTTTCCAATTTCACATATGAAATTATACACATAATATAAACATCTAGAGGTATTAATTATAAATGATATGTAATTATATATTTTACGCTTATATATTATGCCTATAGCTATATTGATTTAGGAATGTATATGTAGATGCAAATTATGTGGGGACCCATATAATACCTTGAGAGGCACAGTGCTATAAAAATCACTTGCATGAATTATTTAATGTTAATGTAAATAAGTAAGGTGTTTTTAACTTTTTAAAAAGTCTCTGCAAATATGTTTGACTTTTTATATTACTAGAAATGTGCTTACTAAAATTCCTCATCACTAGTTTATTAACCAGAATACCTGATGAATTGCATTAATTAGAATATTACTTCTACCTTGCTGAGTTTACAAAACAGTCATATTTTTATCATGAAGTTAAATATTCACTTGTGTATAGCTATTAGGATTTTTCTTTAATAGCACAGAGGTCTTCTCAAGGTAAGCACTATGCTGTTAGTATAAAATTACTCCCAATGTGCACACTATCCCCGGTTTGTATTGTGTTCTATAAATGAACAGCTCATACTTACGTATTGTGTTCTTAATAAGCAATAACCCTTTCAGAAATGAAGACTTAATTTTACTTTCTAGAAGTCTTGAATTTTTAAAAGCCCATTATCATACTAAGTTACCAACAACACAGCTTATTCCTGTTTATATCCATATTTTATAGATATACCACGTTTTATTACATGTTAGTTCATCACTAATAACTACCAAGGGAGAATTAAACTAAACCATTTTCCCAACCTGTGAACTACTTAGTAAGGTGATACAAATCATCTTGAAAATACTTTTCTCATAGCAAGGCCCAGTGTTTTTATACTTTTAAAATCTTTAATCCTTTTTGAAAAACACACAAAAATCTCACTTGCCCCCCCCACATTAAAACACTCTAAGTAGGCCAAACTAAAACTGAAACTTAATACTGAAATGCCTTAGACCCTTCATCAGCTGCAAAATCTTATAAAAAGTTTTTATGGTATTTTATTTCTGCAATTTAGATTATGAAAGTACGGGAGTATTTCATTTTCTAAATAGAGAATTATAATAATGAATATGAATTTTTTTAAAGAACAGCTCTCTAAATTTTGATCTTACACACCTAATCACTAACATTGCCTCCATTTATTACCTGATGAAATTAATACACCTTTTAAACACCTCACCAGCAAGAAAAACAATTTTGTACTATGTATCAAAAACTTTAAAAAATCCATACACTTTAATTCAGCTATTCTTTAGGCATTCTAAGGAAAGAAAGATTCTGACAGATGGATAATAGTAGATTAATACAAATGGATAATAAACAGTAGCAAGAAATTTAAAATTGCCTAAAACTCTAGCAATATGGTGTTAAATTGTGGTACAACCATACACTGGAATATTAGGCGATCATTTTTTAAAAGAATATTTCATTGACTAAAATGATTACATTATAAAGTTACTTGGTTTTAAGAGCAAGATTCAAAACAGTACATAATTCTTACTCTTTCTTTTCCTCTCCACCTCTCTCTCTCTCTCAACACACACACACACACACACACACACACACATTCTTCATGTACCAAAATATTTATAATGGTTTCCTCACGATGAGAGTGACTGAGAAAGATGAGTAAAATTAATTTTCGTCATTACACTTTACAGTTTTCCAGAATGCTCTGACCATCAACTAGTAAAATATACGTTATTTTCAAAGCCTTTGGCACTGTACGAACTGCACATTGTGGACGAACTAAGAGCTTCCTTAGCCTTACGTGGGTAGGGAGGAGGAAAGACGAGGGAACTGAGTTGTGTAAATATCATACACTCCCAAGTGGCTTTAAGGTCTGGGACTTAACATTCTAGAAAGAAGTGCTTGTTCGCTACGAGGTTCCGTTTTTAAACGATAGGGACGCTATTAATAGAGGGATTTCACCTAGCAAATGCAAGCAGTATAACCTGACTCATTGTACCCTCAATGATTCCCCAACAATAAAATATAAATAAATAAATAAATCTATAGCTACACCTGTCAAGGTCCCTGGGTGTTAGGCCTCTGGACATTCACAGCACTTCTTGAGATCCCTTCTCTTCGCACCCTGCTCCGCTCCATTCATAACCAGTCTTCTCTGAATCGAGAATATTTAACAGGCTAAAATGATTACATTAGAAAGTTAGTTGAATCTAGGCTGGGGGTGCCCCGGGACTCTGAAGGGAGAGGGAGGGCAGGAGGTGAGACAGCCGCTGCCGTGACCTCACCGCTCACTCGCACCCCCTCACTCCATGTCCTCACCCCTAACCTCCACGCTTTCTCAATTGCTTGAGATACGCGAAGCAATTCGCAAGATTTAATTGGCTGCAGGGGTTGGACCCTCCAGCGAAAATTTAGACGCTTGGCCCACTTATCGCTCGCCCCATGCTCTCACCCCTTCTATTTTCAGCCTTCTCTGGGGCTGGCACTGGCCCAAGTATTTCCTCAGGGGAGACAGGATCGAACTTACTTACCGAACTAAGTTACGGAGAACCGCATGTCTGTGAATTAGACGAGGAAAGGGATTGGAGCTTCAGCAGGAGGCGTGAGGGGCAAGTAGAGTCTGGGGGGGCCGTATGGGGGCCCGGGTGGGCCGTGGGGGGAGGCAGGCTATGACTAGAGGCTTCTCTAGGGCTTCCACCCTCCTGGAAACTGGCCAGGCCCCTTTTTCTGAGGGGTGGGTGAGCGGGCGAGTGGGGAGTGAGTCAGATTCACACCGAGGAATCGAGGGGAAAGCGCGCTTCCCAAACTCCGAGGCCATTTGGTTCTCTCGCCAACCAGAAGAGGACGAAAGAAGGCCTAGCCCAGTTTCTCCGTCTGGGGTGTGCGGAGAGTGGCCCCTAGTTATTTTTCCAGGGACGATGTCGTTCAACTGTGTTCATCTTACGTTGCAGTTTTCCCTAAATTTGACAATTTTCTTCTTCAGTTAAAACATTCAAAATTGTTAATTAGAATGAAGATGTTAGTAGCTATTAAAACCAGATCCATTTCCATGACAGTAAGCCAACCCTGGAGGAAACCTTGGAAATAAATCAAAACTTTGTTCAGGAGATGAAAAAAGTTGCCTTTAAAGGTTTTGACTCTTTCCAGAAAATATCTGCCAACGTGAGACCTCAATTAGCAGATGAACCGTATGCTAATTTACGCTATTTCTATGTGTATGCAGCAAGCGCAAGTGTATTTACAATTGTTGAAATTACCAAAAGTCAATACCATTTGTTTTTTTTAAAGAAGGGAGAATTGAAGAAAATTTCAGTGCTGGGTCACTGTCCCTCAGTGCATTTATTTATTTCATGAGCTTGGGAATGATGATTTCATTTCAGCAGAACAATAAAATCAGAAAGAAGTAATAAAAGGAGAGAAATTAAAATCATCATCTACCAGATTTAAATCCCCAAAGCATCAGAGGTCTTTTTGAAAAAAGTAAATTGGCTTTTGTTTTTTATATACCTAACATGCTGGTTTTGTTCATGAAAATATAAACATTTTATCACAAAAGATCTTTTTTTTTTTTTTTTTTGAGACAGAGCCTCAAGCTGTCACCCTGGATAGAGTGCTGTGGCATCACAGCTCACAGCAACCTCCAACTCCTGGGCTCAAGTGATTCTCTTGCCTCCGCCTCCCAAGTAGCTGGGACTACAGGCGCCGGCGCAACGCCTGGCTATTTTTTTGTTGCAGCCATCGTTGTTTGGTGGGCCCAGGCTGGATTCGAACCAGCCAGCTCAGGTGTATGTGGCTGGTGCCTTAGCCGCTTCAGCCACAGATGCCAAGCCACACAAAAGATTTTTTGTTTATTCTTTAGCTAGCTCTCAGTTTTCTCCTTCATCTTCAAAACGTCTCATAAATTGTTTAATTGGTTTCAAAGCCAGTGAGACTTTTTTAAAGAGAGAGATTCTTTAGAAGTTGAGAATTATGTGAAGAAAGATATGCATTTCTTTTTTTCTTGTTGACATTTTATTAATAATTGTTTCTATTTTTCATCTTGAACAAATTTTTTTCTCTTAATTTTTTATTAAATCATAACTGTGTACATTATAAGGTATATAATCTCTTAAGCAAATTGAAACTAATAAAATTGTACAATCAGAGTAATGTAAATAAAACGCCTTTACTTTCTTAATTCACATATGTGCGTAACCAGAAATTAAAGAAGTATGGCAAAGGTTATCAGCAACATTATTACCTGGGCTGCCATTAAAAATACACATTTCTGGACCTCACTACCAGAAAAATCTGATTCAGCAAATTTGCTGTGGGTCCTAGAAATACTGCATTTTAAATACACACTGGTGGGGGATTTTATCACAAGTGGGCATAATTTGACAAATTAATCAACATTGCTTTTGATCTTATTTTTGCTTATTTATTTTGAGCTTTTAGGTTAGATTTCAGATTTGGGAGTCCATCACCTTTAAATGCCTGAGTCTGAGTAATCAATAGAGGAAGTATTATACCAAATGAAGGAGACCCTTTATTTTTGTGTGATGCATCTGAATTGGGAAAGAGTCTGTTAGATGCCAGATGTTTATAAGATTTGTGTTTTAAAGCATGCAGCACCAGACAGAAAATTTTCTTATGATAAACATGATATCCTTTTAAAACACTATATACACTTACCTCTATTTACACTGGTGAATGAGTTTCTATATCTCTATCTACATATATATGTATATTACATACTTTTACAGAAAGAACTTTTTGTGAGTTCTTTTGTAGTAAGGAGTTTCTTTCATATCATTATTAACAGACTCATAATAAACATGACAACCTAAAATAATGTGTAAGAGGGAAAAATCAAAACACAGGTGTTTCACAGGTTTGAATTGTGTTTATTTAAGATTGTAGCAAAATGTAGCTATAACAGAATAAAGGTCTAATGGACAAACTGACAGTTCTTTTTGTCTCTGTAAAAGCACAATGACAAAGGGGGAATATAGATGAATAAATTAAAGAATAATTTACAATTATAAGAAAAACTAAATTACGATATATTCCAAATTACAACCAATATTTTCCTGCTTAAAGCAATGATTTGTTTAATATTACATCAAGGACCTTACTGATGTGTTAGAGGAAAGCTCATGTTTTGCTTGTTTTCTCGAGTGCCACCATTTTCTCTTTCTGAGTCTCTCAGGCTGCCAGCTCATCTGACTCAGCAATTGTATAACTCTCTCACCCAATTTAAAGAAACAGCAGCTATCTACAGAAAAATGTCTCCCCCTAATTAAAATATAATTGTTAAATGTCCATACAACATGGGGCAGTTTGAAGTTTACTCCATGCAGTTTACCTGTTGAGTAGTTGAAGCTGAATATATTTTATTCTAACATTTGAGTTTTAAAAGAAGCTTATTGAAATTTTCTTCCTATAACATATAGTCAAGTCTGTTTAAGCTTAAAAAATAATTATGATGAGTTTAATGATAATAAAACTCTTCAATTTAAATTATTTCATTTAAGTATCATAGTAGCCTATGTTTGAGATATTTTACTTTTTCATTTCACAGATCTATAGACTACAGCTTTGATCAGTTTCATGGACTGCCAAAATAGTCATTGACTAGTAATTCATGTACAACTGAATTTGGTTGCCTCTGGAGTGATATAAATATATACATATATATGACTATATATATATGTATATGAAGTTAATTTTTCTTTTGTAAGTTGCTTAACCCCTTTGGGCCTTCCTTATACTCAGCATCAGCCACATGTGTCCCAGTAAATATTTGTTGATTGAGTGAATGAAAATGTTCTAAAAGATGAAACAATACAATAAGAACTAAAGTTGTTATGGGCTGCAAAATCATTGAATTTCATGATAAAACAAGGAGGTTAACACCTTCCAAAAATTTACTTTTTGCCTACAATAAAATTAATTGAAAACTCTCTGTAAATAGAAGTATTAGTTACTTGTTCCTGTTTTGATTTTAAAGCAGTAAAGGGGCAACCAGTATAAGAACCAGCATCAACCTACTTGAAGCATGCAATGGAAAGATCATTTTCGTGGAATTCACATGACCCATGATTAGATTCCATTTCCTTTCCTTACTAGCTATAGTGGTATTGAGACTACTTAAAACTCTAAATGTTTCCATTTTCTTATCTGTAAACTTGACAAAGTACCCTCCACTGTGCACATGAATTAAATGAAATATGGAAAGATTCATTGTAATTTTTTAAAATCTCTTGTATTTTATTTTATTTTATTTTTTCATTGTAATTTTTTAAACAGTATACATTTGTTGGTGCCTAAACTATGCTTTTAAGAAAACACATTACAGGCAGCACCTGTGGCTCAAAGGAGTAGGATGCCAGCCCCATATGCCAGAGGTGGTAGGTTCAAACCCAGCCCTGGCCAAAAAACAAAATAGAAAGTACATTAGTTAACTTCTACAGTAAATGCCTATGTCAATGGATTGTAATTGTTGGGTAGCTAGAGATTCCTGAACTCCATTTTAAAGAATATACATATAATAACAAAAATGTATTTATTTATTCAAATTCTTGATGCACTCTGAGATGTTACATAAAATCATTTTAAATTTAAATACTTTTTTATTCACACCTCTACAGAAGCTGTCTTTATGGCCTTCAGGGTATGACTTTAAGCTCTTCTAGTATCATGAAATAGATATTAAACAATGTTCGATCTTCTAAGGTAGGAAATCAAACTAGTTTTAGAAAACTGAAAGAAAAAATTATTAACTTGTCTTGAATTTGGCGAAAAATTCAGTAACTAAGACTTCACAATTTCTGGGAAGGATTTTTGATTTCCACAGAATGCTTGTCACAATCTGAATTTTTGGACCACTAATTTTGACCAGAACAATTTTCTAAAACATTTTTAGTGCGAAAATTAAAAAAAAAAGTTAGTGTAAAAAATTTAGTGTGTGTGTGTGATGGAAGGAATGATGGACAGAAACATTTATATCATCCTTCAAAACTTCAAAATATCTACCTTAGAAGGTGAACTTTAATTATTCTCATGCAAATTTGAAAAAGTTATTTAGAAGTAGAATATCAAAGAGACAAAATACACTAAATATTATACTTCCTTAAAGTTAAACAGACTTAGGGGCTTAAAAGTGGTGCACAGTAAACACAAAGTGTGTTCTGTTATCATTACCTTTTACAATGGAAGTTACAGCCTTAACCATAAGAAAGAATAAGGTAAAACTACACCCTTAACCAAAAATTCAAAGTTAAACATGAGTAAAAATGTTAAATCTGTATGCAAAAGGTGCTAAAGCATTAATAGTAAGCATTAAAAATTTTAATCACAGTTGATTACCTTTCAATATGATGTTCATTTCCTTGAGGGAAGTTTAATCACATACCAGGTAAAGAATGTGATTTGAGGAAGAGTTGACCAAAACAAGAAAAGTTTCTTACAATTTTTTATAATATTGAGAGAGTTTGGCTTCAGAACTCTTATTAATTTCAAGAAAGGTGACAGAAAATCGAATGTAACAATGAGATTATAGACTCCCAAGAAAGCAGGCTACTTTGAAAGCATAGTTTTGTGGGGGAATGAGGATTATGTGGGAAAAGCATTCTCCATTTGATAAGGAAAGCTTCAACATAGATGGTACCTTCTAAATCCTAAATCAGTGTTAAACCCATCAATCAACTATGAATATTCAATCTCCACTCCCAAGAGAGAAAATGGAATACAATGTAATTTCTCTATGAGTTTCAACAGTATCTCTGCATTCTAATAGCACATACATGTATCAGTGGCATAAACAGAAATAGGATATTATATATGTCTGTGGTTAACAATTAAAAAAGCAATACATGTTTGAAAGTAGAAAATCTATCCCACCAAGGAGGAAAAAGAGTTAGGAATAGAGGTCAATGGAAAGAAAACATGGCAATTTCTCAATTTTGCCTTTAGTTTCCTTGTACCTTCCACTTGACTGTGCTCCAAGGAGTGGTGGTGGTGTGTGGCAATGAATGTAGAGGACACGTTGAACTCAAGAACACTCTCCAGTGTCATGATTTAGTGAGGATTTTTGTGGAAGTTTTTTTTGGTTACATTACAGGCAACTTTGTTACAAAGAAGTTCTTTTTGCAGAGGGTTAGAATTCAAAGAAGGCAGAATTAATCATACCTTTTAGGAGATAGTTTTCTTGTTGAAGCCACAGACAACCTGCCAGAATGCACAGTAATGAACAAAAAATACCCAAGAAGAAATTGACTTTGATGGACTAACATGACAGTAAATGTCATATGTATTCTCAAAATAAAATAGTAAGTTTCATTATCAAGTACCTACTGTATAACCAGATTTATACACACACACAACATTCTTTGTACTTTACAATAACCATATGAGGTAAGTTTTGGTTTTTTTACTTTTTAAGATGAGGAAACAGAGGCTCAGAAAGCTTACAATAATTTATTCAAGCCCACAGAGCTGAAATACGAGGGGTCAGTTCTATCTGAGTCTAAAGATGAGGATTATCCCATTATCCTACACTGTATTTATGCCTCCTCCAAAACTGTAATTAAGGATATGAGTGGTATTCTCACCAAGCATATCAAGTCAAGGTAAGTAGCAGTGGTCATACAAAGAATAGAGACCCAAGAGAGAATTGAGTTCAAGATCTGCCCTAACATTTATTGACTGGGTAACCAGGGGGCAATCAATGTACCAGCACTCTATTTGATATGTATAAATCAGAAGAGTGGCTTTTTGAAAGGCAATTTTGCAGTATGTTTCAAGAGCCTTATATTCTTTGAAAAACCAAAATACTATTTGTAGCAGCAATTAACAACACAATAAATATCTCACAATAAGGGCAGCGGTAAGTAAAAGAATTTTTAGTAGAATGTACTGCAGCTGTTATGACATCTTTTCAGAGAAGTTTGGAAAATGCTTTAATGATAAGTGAAAGGAAAAGCTCATTTCAAAACTGAACAGCATCCAGACAGTCTTTTGCTCAGCATAAAGGCTGAGCAAAGAAAAGACAGAAGGCAATATTTCAAAATGTTAATAATTATTGCTCTTGCATAGGATAATTTTTCATTTATACAACTCATTCTTTAATTGTTTTTATATACATGAGCTATAATCAGAGAAAAAAGGCATTCAAAATGAGAGGACTGGATTAAGTGCCTTTGAGGAGACTTTGAATGACTTTGAGATCCAAATTTCTATCGTTACTTACTACAACCAAAGAAAAATCACAGAAACACAGTAGTTCCTGAAAGTGCAGATCTAGTTACCTCAGCCTAGGTTCTGCAACTTGTTTGATGGCAGGCACCCTCTTCCAAAGATGGGAAGCACTGCTGAGTTGTTCACTATGTGCTATATAAGTTAATCAGCAAGATAAAAGATATTATAGTAGAAAGAATGTAGACCTCTCATACAGAAATGGGAACCTTGAGCTTGTGTTCTTACCTTCTTGTCCATTATTAAGTGCTCTGAGGTTCTTTTGCTTTATGAAAAAAAAGATAATACTTTCTATTCCAGAGGATAGCTGTGGGATTAGAAATGACATATGTAAAGTGGACTAATATTTATCACATAATTGGGGTTCATATGATAGCCATGTTTTATGACTTTCTTGACAATTTTCAATGAATTGCTTAATCTGGTTCTGTTTGTGTGCTTGTTTCCTCTAGTTATATGCCTATCACTTTTTCTTTCCTCAGAAAGAGGCCAATTTTTGACATCTGAGCTATATAAAATATACATCATACATATAATATAATATCAGTTACTTCAGCTGGCCAAATAGATACAAGTACATTTAAGTAATTCACCATAAGAAACTTGTTGACATACAAAAGGGTGCCTTTACAAAATAGTTAAGTTACGGAATGATTGTTTACATGAGCTGCCAAGATCCCTCATTTTATGAGTCCACTCTAGAGATATTTTTAGTAGTAAATTCTTTACACAGATTTAAAATCACATTTGTTTTACACACAACTTAGAAAAGACATCTGCTATATAAGAAATATAATAATATACTTTTAAGATACCTTTAAAATGTTCTTGGGAAGATGATAATGGATATTGCAGATTCTATGCCCAGTTGACATTTTGGAAACCCAGGTTGAAATATTGTGACTTAACTATAATTAGGCATTAAGACTATAATAATTGAAGGCATTGTGAGTTTTACACTCCTTGCTAAGATTCTGCTTGAGCATGAAAAGAAATTTTACAATAATTCTGAGTGAGTGGAAATAGCATAGAATCTCTAAAAACAGCATCTTACTTATAGTAAACAATAATTGTACTATGTTGAATTTAATCAGAGAATAGTAAAAGAGAGAAAGAAACATTTCCCCTTTTGAAGCTTCTAGATATCTACTTCTGAGGACATCTTGCCTTCTCTTAGCAAATCTGTTTGGAGGTCTGCTCAGCTATCTCCCTTCCTTGCTGAAGCTATCTTTTCTCCTTGTGAAAGATACGTAATTAAATTCCTTGATATTTTTACCTATGAAAATGCTTTTTACCCATTTAATACACTCTCAGCACCCACACTGGATGCTGAACTCTCAGATTTCTTGTCCAGGAGGAACTTGAGGGGACATTTTTCTTGTTGGGTGCCAAACAATCTCTCTTTTCACATTTGCTATTATGCCCACTCTGTAGATGAGGACACTGTAGCCAGGTAAAAGTATCAGTTGTTCAAGATAACAAAGTAGGTGGCAGAGCTAGGCCTTGGATGCTACTTTCCTTATATTATTGCTTTTCTAAATTAAAGGGGCTACATGGAATTACTCTTCCATTGCCTTTGTCTTCAAATAGTTTTCTACTGCACCTAGCATATTACCCTAGAGCTCATCCAGAAAGGCTTAACTTAGCGCCACTACAGGGTGTATATCTTGTTCTCATAAGCTATTTCCTTAGGAACTCTTTTTAATTATGGGATCCCTTCCAGATTTTGAAATACATCTTTTTTCTATTAACACAGATGTGAAAAGTCAGTTATCAGAATGCATCACCCCAGTCTTCCTTCCCTAGACTGCAAACTCCCCTCAAGAGCTCATCCCAGTTCAAAACCACCTTCCTTGTCCAGAGAAGCAAACATACTGATGGTTGTTACCAATACATGCTCTTGATTAAGAATCCTTTCTTGGGTGGTGCCTGTGGCTCAGTGAGTAGAGCACTGGTCCCATATACTGACGGTGGTGGGTTCGAACCCAGCCCCAGCCAAACTGCAACAGAAAAATAGCTGGGTATTGTGGCAGGCATCTGTAGTCCCAGCTCCTTGGGAGGCTGAGGCAAGAGAATAGCCTAAGTCCAAGAGCTGGAGGTTGCTGTGGGCCATAACGCCACAGCACTCTACCAAGGGCAACAAAGTGAGACTGTCGCTAAAAAAAAAAAAGAAGAAGATCCCTTCTTTCTTAATATCCACATTCACAACTTCTAGCCAACTCCCTGATATATCATAGGTACTCAGTGCTTTTGGTCAAATAAAGGTAAGAATGACAATTCTAAAACCATTAATTCATTTGTCTATTAATTTTGGTATTCATTAGAAAATCTATGCACGTAGTACAAAATTCAAATAATCCAAATTACAGGATGTGAAAAGTCAATCTCATGTCCATCCTGTTTCTTCATTTCCTTGCCCCGCAGCTAACAGTGTTTTCTGTATCTTTCCCGAGATATTCTATGTATATTTTATTTTTAACTACAAAATATATTTTAGACATTTGTTTTTTTTTTTTTTTTTTTTTTTTTTGAGACAGAGCCTCAAACTGTCACCCTGGACAGAGTGCCATGGCATCACAGC
>CAUYRH010157975.1:0-10680 GCA_963574655.1 Perodicticus potto | reverse complement strand
GACAGAGCCTCAAGCTGTCACCCTGGATAGAGTGCCGTGGCATCACAGCTCACAGCAACTTCCAATTCCTGGGCTCAAGCGAGTCTCCTGCCTCTGCCTCCTGAGTAGCTGGGACTATAGGCGCCCGCCACAACGCCCGGCCATTTTTAGGTTGCAGCCACCATTGTTGTTTGGCAGGCCCGGGCTGGATTCGAACCCGCCAGCTCAGGTGTACGTGGCTGGCACCTTAGCCCATTGAGCCACAGGCACCGAGCCGCATAACTCATTTTATTCAAATTCAACTCTCAAAGTTGTCTCAACAGGTAAGTACTCAGTTGGTGTTCCAACCTACAACATCAACAAAAAAAACCTGTTCTTCGTAAATGGACTACACTCTACTCCAGGCCATAAGACTTTCCTGAACACCACTTCTAAACAGCTGCCGCTAAAAAGACAGTCTGAAAACAAAAACTTATATCCTCCCAACAAAAAAATCATAATTGCCCTCTAGTTGGCCAATTAAAACTATGTGCCCCTCTCAGCAGGAAGAAGCTACAGAAGAGAGAACTCAATGTCCCCTATCCCAAGGTCAACCCTCTATTTTTAACATATCAAGAAGGGAAGAATGTTAGGTAACTGCAAAACTTACTTCATCTCCCTATCCCAATTACCCACTGAAAATTTCAAATTTATAGCCCGTCCCCAGTGGCTCCTCTCACCAGAGCAGTAACTCCTTATTGGTTAGTCTACCATCCCATCACCTACCCTAAACCAACCCTATATAAAGATGTGCTTTTCTTTTAGCTCTCTCTCTCCTCTCTCTGCCCCCCCTTTCCCTCTCTCTCTCTTTTTCTCTCCTTGGTGCTGCTCTGCAGCATCCCCCACCAATAAAGACCTTTCATACAAGCCTTGGTGGTCTGTGAGATCTCTGCTGGTCAAGTACCGCCCTTTCAAAGAAAATAAAATACAAAAAAACCATATGATCATCTCACTAGATGCAGGAAAACATCTGACAAAATTCAAAAGCTACTCATGATAAAAATTTTCAGTAAAATAGGAATGGAGGGAAATTTCTTCAACCTGATAAAGGGAATTTATGAAAAATCTATAGCAAATACCATGCTTAATGATGAAATATTGACTGCTTTCCACCCAGGGCTAGAAACACACGAAGATGTGTGATTTTACCACTTCTCTTCTATACTGTCCCTGGAAGTATGAGTCAATATAATGAAGCACAATAAACAGATAAAAGACTAAAAAGAAATAAAAACATCTATTTGCAAATGATAGGACTTTCTACACTAAAAATCCTATGGAATCTACAAAGCAACTATAAGCATACTTCATTTCATTGCACTTCGTTTTACTAAGATTGCATATCACTCTCTTTGTTTTCTTTAAAAAAACAAACTGAAGGTTTGTGGCAACCCAATATGGAACAAATCTATTGGTGTCATTTTTCCTTAAAATCATTAAGGAAGGTAGCTACAGTAAACAATAGATTTTCAAGGTAAACAAAATGGCCTTCTATCAGAAGAAGATGCCATCTACAACTTTCACAGCTAGAGTCAATATCTGGCTTCAAAACTTCAAAGGACAGGATGAGTCTTTTGTAAGGAACTAATACAGCTCGTTATCAATTATAAGTTGAAGCCAATACTCATTTACCATTCCAAAACCCCTAGGGCTCTCAAAAATTGTGATAAATCTACTCTGCCAATAGAAATGGAACGAGGCTTGGATGTTTGCAGCAGTTTACTGAATATTGAAAGCATACTGTTAAGAA
This sequence comes from Perodicticus potto, assembly GCA_963574655.1. Lineage (NCBI taxonomy): Eukaryota > Metazoa > Chordata > Mammalia > Primates > Lorisidae > Perodicticus > Perodicticus potto. The sequence continues at coordinate 8,912 of CAUYRH010157975.1, read as the reverse complement.
CTATTGCTCAGAAAAAAAAATTCCTTTCAAAATACAGCTACTCATTGACAATGACCCTGGCCACCCAAGAACTTTGATGCAGATGTACAAGATTAATGTGGTTTTCATGCCTGCTAATACGACATCGATTCTTTAGCTCATGGATCAAGGAGTAATCTTGACTTTCAAGAGTTATTTTTTAATAAACACATTTCATAAAGTTATAGCTACCATTGATAGTGATTTCTCTGATGGATCTAGGCAAAGTAAACTGAAAATGTTCTGGAAAAAATTCACCACTTTACATGATTAAGAACATTTGTGATGTAAGGAAGGAGGACAAGATAACAACATTAACAAGAGTTTGGAAGAAGCTGATTTCAACCTATTCATGGATGACTTTGAAGGGTTTAAGACCAGTGGAGGAAGTCACGGTAAACGTAACAAAAACACCGAGAGAACTAGAATTAGAAGTGGAGACTGAATATGGATTGAATTGTTGCCGTCTCATGATAAAATGTGAATAGTTACTTTTTCCTTTGCTACGTCACATTTTTAAAAATTTCAGAACACTAGGGAATATGCATTTTGTTTACATACAAGATCTGACACTTAAAAGTTTGTGAATTTGCCACTACGTACTTATGTTGACAGCACCATACAAACAACTCAGTAAGGTTTCATAGCCTTAGTGTATCAGTACCTCACAGCTATGTTCACATTGACATGAGGTGGCATCTTGAAGAGTGTTCATTATTGCTGCATGCTTTCTTGTGCTGTTGCAAGATCATCGGAGCTTGAATTTTAGCCACGAATAAATATTCACATATTTCTTGTTAAATTTGGCAAGAGTGGAAGTGAAATCAGGGATGGATTAGTCCAAGTTGATAGGGCTAATGCCATGAAGAAAATAGCAGTGTACAAATAGACTAACAGGTTTTCTGAGACAGAGAGAGAGTCACTGATGAAGAGAGGTCAGGGCTACCAGTAATGAGCAGAACTCACGAAAACATTGCAAAAATTTGTCAAATTATGCATAAAAATGATTGAGAAGCATAGCAGATGAAGTAAGTTATCAATGGAGAAAGAGAAAAATCTTTTTTTTGTTTTGTTTTTTTGAGTAAAAGAAAAATCTTCATTTAAAATCTTGATATAAGAAAGGTGTGGCTCTGGAATCACAATGCACCAGCTCACATGGCCCTGTGTTTGTTGGATTTTTTAGCCAGTAAATAAATAACTGCCTTGGGACACCCTCCCTACTCACCTGATCTGGCCCCCAAGGACTTTTTCTTTCTGAGATAAAGAAAATATTGAAAAGAAGACATTCACGGGCAGCACCTGTGGCTTAAAGGAGTAGGGCGCCGGTACCATATGCCGGAGGGAGCAGGTTCAAACCCAGTCCCAGCCAAAAACTGGGGGGGAAAAAAAAAGAAAGGAAAGAAGACATTCTGATGACATTCAGGAATAAAGGATAATACAACCACATCTCTGACAGCCATTCTAGAAAAAGAATTCAAAACTATTTTGAAAGGTGAACTAGGCATTGGCATTGGTGCATAGTTTTTCAATGAGAGTAATTCGAAGGAGACTACAGTGATATTCAGCAATAGGGTTATGTAGCACGTTTTGTAGGATGAGTTCATGAACTTACTGTTAGACCTTATACTTTGTTTTTTGTACAGGCTAAGTCAGTTGTAAGTGTGACCTTTGAAACAGACAGTGTGCATTATATCCAACAGTTATGAATTTATCCATCCCCTCCACTCCGTCCGAGTTACTTTCTTACAAAAAGAAAGTGGTTTCTTGATATGGAATTTACTCCTGGTGAGGATGCTATGAACATGGTTGAAATACATGTGTTATAGCACAATTTATTGCACACTGTAATGGAGAAATAATAAAGTAGGGTTAAATGTAAATAATCAGTGAATCTGATTTGTGGGCTTTATGAAAATAAAGAAGTTCCATGTACTATTCTCACAAACTTTCTGCTAGTCTGAAATGATATAAAAATAAGAAGCTATCAAGAAAAAAAACTGGTTGGGCCTGGTGGCGCATACCTGTAATCCCAGCACTCTGGGAGGCCGAGGCGGGTGGACTGCCTGAGCTCAGGAGTTTGAGATCAGTCTGAGCAAGAGGGAGACCCCATCTCTAAAATTACCCGGGCATTGTGGCAGGTACCTGTAGTCCCAGCTACTCGGGAGGCTGAGGCAAGAGGATTGCTTGAGCCCAGGAGTTTGAGGTTGCTGTGAGCTACAATATCATATCACTCTACTGAAGGTGACAAAATGAGACTCTATCTCAAAAAAAAAAAAGAGTAAAAGAAAAAAATAACAAAGAAGTGGAGGTATACATGAAATAATATTGGTCATGAGTCAGCATATCATTGACAGTAGTATATAGGGTGCATTGTTATCAAAATCTACTGCTGCAGTGGTTACATTAAATAAAACTGAATTACACATTAATTCCCTTTCAATATTTCTAATTATACCAAGAAGACAGTTGCAGTATGGCATCAGCACATCCTTATCCTTGTTATCTCTTTTTTTAACACATTATCTGTTTTTAGGAAACAACAATGCAGATCTAGAATTTATTGACATTGTGTTTATTATCTTATGTTAATTAATGGTTTTCTAATTTGGTAGTGATAGCTCATTTCCTTCCAGAAAATTATGTTTAAGTAACAAAAAGTGAGGTGATTGAAAGAAAAATACTAAATAATACAATAGGTAGTACTCAGATATGGCAACAATTGTGATGATTGTACACTGCAGTATATAGAAATGGCAAAAATTGTAAAGACGGTTTGTAAGTTACTAAAGGGTGAGAAATGGCACAGTACTGCCAATTATAGGAGAAAGGTAATAGAATAAATTTCATAATTTATAATACACACACAAAAAGTCGGAGAGATATAAGAGAAAGTTCTGGTACTATCTGATGAGTAACTATGGAAAGTTAATTGTTATAGCTCCCCACCCTAACAGAAAAAAGATCAAATTATCAGAAACCTGTACCATTATTAACATATTAAAACAGGGAACCAGCAAGCGTTTGTTGCTCAATAAAGAGTCATAAGCCCCAAACTAAAGTCTCTGATAACAAGAGATGGCACAGAAACCAGCCAAAATCAGTTAAAACCAAGATGGCCATAAAAAATTAACCTCGGGGTATCCTCACTGCCATTATACTCTGCTTATGATGTATTAACATACTAAAAGAAACTTCTGCCAGCACCAACAAGTTTACAAATCCCTTGATAACTCTGGAAAGTTATCCTATGTGGTTTAGAAAGGGGAGGGGCCCTTGGTTCTGAAAAATCCCCATCCCTTCCCTGAAATCTTGTGAATAATCCTTCTTCCACTTAACATGAAATTGAACAGAAGATATAAAATAAGACCCCTAAAACTCACAAAGGGTTACTCCTCTATTACTCTGAGAGATAGCCACTGTTCTATAGGACAGCCACTTTTCTTTTCTTACCTCAAAAAACTTGCTTTTGCCTTATTCTGTCAGCTTACTCTTGAATTCTTTCCTGCAAAAGGCCAAGAATTCACTTGGCCTTCAGGCCAGAACCCAGTTTTCAGGTCTGTCTTTCTGTATCATTATGGTTCAAATCCTTAGCAGAAAGGCAGAAATGAGTTTCTGACACGGGCAAAATATTCTGTATGAGCTAACCATTTGCAAAACAGAAATCATCTAATTACACCCTGATTGCCCACACTTCACAGTGTAGCATGTCTCAAAGACATATAACCAAGCAACTGACTTCTTTGGTGAGCTCTGACATCAGATCAATAGCTCATTGGTCAGGCTTAAATAGTTCTAACACATGCAAATGTCTAATTTTTCCGAGCAAGGCCTGTTACCTATATAGTAAACAGTGTATAAATTATGTATGTATACAGCTATAACAATAGCTAATAAGCATTATTGTTATACTTTTCATATTTTATTAACTTAATCCTCACCAACTATCTTTTCAAACAGATAATATTACCACCATCACCTCCATTTTATAGATGAGGAAAATTAAGGCAAAAACCATTCAGGCAACTTGCCTAAGTTAGAAGCAAGGCCAGAATTCAAATCCTGCCAGCTTAACTAAAGAATGTATATTCTTTTTTTTTTTTTTGGCCTGGGCTGGGTTTGAACCTGCCATTTCCAGCATATGGGGCTGGCGCCCTACTCCTTTGAGACCCAAGTGCCGCCCAAGAATGTATATTCTTAACTACTAAGTTAACACTGTTATTTCTGTAAATTCTTGATCAGTGGTGTTTCTCTACAAATACAGGATTCCTATTCTTTTTAAAGAAGTTTTATTTATATTAATAACCAAAACATACTGATTTTTTTTTCAAAGAAAAACTGAGTTCATTCCAATACATTTTTAAAAGTGGATGTCCAAGACCCAAGGCCATCATTATGGTGTTTCTTCCTCTTCAAACATGACAAAATTATTCTACAAATTAATTTCAAATGGTAATTTCAAAATATGGTATAGATGGACTATTATGGGCTGTTTTCCCTTTATAAAATTAATTCATTCTTATGCTGACATAGATCGGAAAGAAATTAACAAAACTGAGTGACTTTGCACAAGAGTTACTGGTAGTAAATTAGTTATCAACTTTTGCTCTAGTGAAGTCAAAAAGTTAAGCACTAAAAGGCATCGGCCAAGTGAATCAAAGTGTTTGCTATGTTGGTCAATACTTGCCTCTTTGAGGAAAACTTCCATATCTTCTTTACTTTCAAATACAAAGGCTCTCAAGTCATTTGATGGAATATGATTTTCAATGTATTTGGCATTTTTATTATCTTTCATATTGATCTGAACAAAAAGAAAAAAAATTTTCATGAAACCTAAACTGATTGTTAAAATACATTTATATACAACTTAAGACTTTCAATTAAATTTTAATCTAATTTTAAGGGAAGACTAAAAGAGAACAATGTATAATGAAAGGGTCATTTTAAAACATCTAATTTTTTTTACAGAAACAAACAACACAATCCATACTTAAAAACAAAAGCCAAGATGTGAATAATACCTGATGCATACTGATTTACATGTTATTTAAGAAATAACAAGTGCTTTTCCAGTCAACTCACTGAAAACATTTGAAACAGTCTTTGGTTGTGACTTAATGTAAATACTTTACATCTTCCCCCAACCTTTTTGTATTTTTCCTAATTTTCAAAAGAACTATAGATGAAAATAACTGATAGATAGAAAAATACAAAGAACTGAAGAAAACTTAAAAAAAAAACCTTTCTATAGCTCAACTATAACTATTAGTGCCTTCAAGAGAAAATTTTAGGTTTATACCACCAAAGTATAAAAAATTCTGACTTATTTTAAAATTATTAACTAATTAGGCACTGCTACATGTGAGCGGTTCAGTTCTGTGAAAGATATTAAAACAGGTTAGAAAAAAAACTATTTCAAGGAGAATACAATCTATTATTTATTGCACATAAGTATGTTATATGGAAAAGCAGAGCATGAACAAAGTTCCCATTAAAAGAGGTACACAGAAAGTGCTATTTGTGGAATTTTGGAGAAAATACTGATTACTTCCAACAGATGGAAATCAGCTTTCTTGAAAAAATGAGAAGAGAGAAGTATTTATGTACTATAATACATTGTGAAGCATACTAGCTAAGAGTTAGAGTTCTGGGATCAGAGAGATGATGTTCTTTCAAATTCTATGTTCAATCTTGCTCAAGTACTACTGAAATCTCAGAAAGCTCTAGTTATCATATCTGTTAGGCTGGTTACAGTCATACCTCACAGGACTAAATGTGGATTAAAAGAAATAATACAATAAAAAAATAGAGTGCTTGTCACAAATGTTGTCCAACTACTCTATTTTAATTATAGAATATCAATCAATGTAGAAAAATGAAAAAACAGAAATATAAGCAAACCAAAAAAAATTAAACCACACACACACACAAAAACCAAGATTACCCAATACTATTTAGTATCTATTGTTTCCCAGCATTCCTGGTACTAAATTACCACACTGGAAAAAATGATGCAAATTAAAGTGGGTGTTTACTACAATTTACAGAAAGGGTGAAAATAACCCTAGTAGGACCACAGAAAGTCACCTTTTGAAAAATTTTATTCTGTTAGAGACAAAGGTCTCACTCTGTCCTCTTCAGTAGTCGTGTGGTGTCACAGCTCACAGCAACCTCAAACTCTTGGGCTCAAGTGATTCTCTTGCTTCAGCCTCCCTTGTACCTGGGACTACAGGTGCCTGCTACAAGACCTGGCTTTTCTTTTTTTTTTTGTCCATTTAACAGGCTCGGGCCAGGTTTGAACCCACCAGCTCAGTTGCATGTGGCTGGCACCCTAACCACTGAACTATGGCACCGAGCCAGGTCTCACTCCTTTGTCTAGTTGGAGTGCAGTGGTGTGATCACTGTAGCTTCACTGAAGCCTTGAATTCCTGGGCTCATGAAATCTTCCTGCCTCAGGCTCTCAAGAAGAGGAATCTACAGGTACATGCTACCACACCCAGCTTATTTTTTAAAATATAGCTAGAATTAAGCCGGCCTAGGATTCAGCTCTCCATTACCACATTCTCCCAGGGTGTACTTATTAGAAATATTCTGCCATATAAGATTCCAAGGCCTCCATCTTGTGTAAATTGGATACGTGGCCATTCAATTCTTTAATAGATTTCACCTAATTCAGGTAATGTGTTTCAAGGAAGTCACACAAGTATGGATCATCTGGTTACCAGTCAGTTTGTGTGGTTCAGCCGGGACTGATTCACATGTTTTTTTCCCAAGTGTAAGCCATGGGATTTACAGTCAGGAGGTTTCCTGATATACTGATGGAGTATTTAGCCACCTTGTTGATTCTTCAGCTTCTGGTTTCTTAGGATGCTCCCTCTTCTCACAAGATTGATGAAGGAAATATTTGCCAAAGTTCTTTAAAGAACTTCACAGTCACAACTTTACTGTCAAAGTAGTAAGAAATAGACAGGCAGATACAGGAGACAAAGCACTCCAAGATGATCTGGTAGATGATGGCAGCCTCCTGTTTCACAATTTTTTCAATGAAAATTTTCTTTTTTGGTTATTGTTTTAGGTTAATTTGAGAGTACAAAGAATTAGGTTATAATGTTTGCATTTATTAGGTAGAGTCCCCCTTATGATTGTGTCCTGCCCCAAGAGGTATGCCATACACCCTAGTGTTGTGCCCATTAAGTAGGAGCACACCTATCCCACTCCTCCCCTCTCTCCACTCCCTTATTCCCTGGCTCCCCTCCTTCTCTTATGTGGGCATGTATTAGAGTGTCTACTTGCTTCATATTAGTAGTAAGTACACTGGAATCTTTTTTTTTTTTTGAGACAGAACCTCAAGCTTTCACCCTGGATAGAGCGCCGTGGCATTACAGCTCACAGGAACCTCCAATTCCTGGGTTCAAGCAAGTCTCTTGCCTCCGCCTCCCAAGGAGCTGGGACTACAGGCACCCGCCACAACACCTGGCCATTTTTTGGTTGCAGCCGTCATTGTAGTTTGGCGGGCCCAGGCTGGATTCGAACCTGTCCAGGTGTATGTGGCTGGCACGTTAGCCCATTGAGCCACAGGTGCCGAGCCAGTACACTGGATTCTTCAATGAAATTTTTCTATACATCCTATTCTGTAACCTGTTTCATGATTAAGATGTCATAAATGTCCTTATAAGAGATCTACAGCAACATTTTAATGGCTGCATAATATTCCATTACAAAGATATAGAGTAATTTACTGAACCAATTAGAATCTGTGTAAATTTCTTCTGTTGCCCTATCATTCTATTATAAAGACTACTGGGAATTTATCTGTATATAAATCTTTGCACAATTTTTCAATTGTAGATTGCAACTGTTAGAAGTAAATCATGGAAACAGATTGCTAATTAACATAATACATAATCAAAATTTTAAGTATGCATATTACTATCTTATCTGTGAAGGTGATAGCATTTTAATTACACCTTGAAGGGTAAGGGGTGTGTGCGGGTGATGTGGCTGAAGGGAAGAGGTGATAGGAAAGGTGAAAGTTTATTGTATGAAGAGTAAAAAAGCAAAGTATACTTCATTATCTCCAAGATTCAAATGTAATTTAAAGTAGAAATACATGCTACCATGTTGCTATTAATCTTAGCAACAGGCCACTATTAGAAAATCAAATGATAAGAGGATGACAAATCTAAAAAAGGCCTGATGTATCATTTTGAAGCTAACATTTAAATTAAAATCTATTAACAATTATACCTGTATTATAACTAATACTAAGGGTCACAATATTTTTGCTTATATTTGCTTTTAATCCTTATTAATCAATATAACATCTGCATACAAAATAGAAATCATTATCTTTCTAATAGTATATTCCTGAATAAGAAGAGGATATACATATTAATGCATATTAATTTTGCTAATGTTAAGATATAAGATGAAAAACTATATTAAATGATTTTTCATAAAGTGTAACACAAACATAAGTTTCAGGAAATAAAACCGTTCATAAATCCTGCAAGTGTCTATGGTGAGTTCTTTTCTAAAGAAAAAAATTATCTAGCAAAAATAATCCTTGAGTAATTTTGTGGCAAGTTTTAAGTGTATATTTTATATCTAATATATCATTACTAAAGATGTGATTTTCCATTTTTCATCTCTTTACATGATCAACTTTATTTTAAATAGTTTAGATGGCAACCATGCTAGTAAATCCATGGCTATATTTCATTAACATTTCACCTATTCTTTTTTTTTTTTTTTTCTTTTGAGACAGAGCCTCAAGCTGTCACCCTGGATAGAGTGCCGTGGCATCACAGCTCACAGCAACCTCCAATTCCTGGGCTCAAGCGAGTCTCCTGCCTCTGCCTCCCAAGTAGCTGGGACTACAGGCGCCCGCCACAACG